>CM049312.1:8322955-8485455 GCA_026874595.1 Sipunculus nudus
TGTGTTCTAGAGGTAGAGCATAGGGCTCAGAGCGGGGAGATTCAGGGGCGTAGCCAGGATTGAGGGAGGGGAGGGGGCCATGATTAGTGGCGGATCCCGAAATTCGAAATGGGGGGGGGGGGGGGCGCTAATATGCATTTATGGGTACTTTGAAAACTGTTATATATACGTGTATATGTATATATGTATATTTTATTATTATTATTATTATTATTATTATTATTATTATTTTTATTATTATACGTAATATTTTAGTGCATGAAAATATGATATTTTTATTCAATTGTGAACCATGGTTTCATTAAGGTCAGTAACAGGTTCATGGGGAGTGTATGGGAGGGGGCATCCCCCTCCCGTACCCCTGCCTCCCATATTTGGACATTTTTTTAATATGCAATGTAAAGAGGACATTTGTAGGCAATTTTCACAAAAAAATGAGGGTTTCCTTTTCCTGAAAAACTTTTTCCTTATGTCTTTGCGTTATTTGGTCAAACTAAAGAGAGGTTCAATATTTAATATTTATATTTCTTCAAAATTAGATTATAAAATTTTGATAGTTTCCAACATGTTAAAGCCAAAGCCGCGTAGGCGCATTTATACGGAGCCCGGGAGACGACATGGTGAAAAATATTTATTAATTCGTGCGCACGAATTACTAATCCGTGCGCACGAATTACTAGGTGTGAAAAATATATTTCGAAGGTGTAAAAAAATATTTATTAATTCGTGCGCACGAATTACTAATCCGTGCGCACGAATTACTAATCCGTGCGCACGAATTACTAATCCGTGCGCACGAATTAGTGGCCAATGAGAACAGCTTTCTTATGTTGCTGGCTTAATGCTCATTGGCTACTAATTCGTGCCCACGAATTAATAACTCGTGCGCACGAATTACTAGCCAATGAGAAGCAAGCACACATCGACTCAGTCCAGGCACCCGTTGTCAAAATGGAGCCCAACGCCTTAAGACAGCTGCAGTTCAATGATTTTCTACGGGAGAGGGGTCTATCAGAGGAGACCATCTCCTCCATAGAAAATGAGAAGGTCAGTCCCACTTGTAACTATGTATTTTTAAATTGAGGCTGGCGTGGTTTATACGGTATGCTATATATGTCAATAAACTATAAAAGAAACTCCGTTTCAGAATTCATAAATCGTTTAATTATCGCTCTCAGGTCAGCCCGCCTTGTAAGACCGACAAGTAAACCCAAACGTGTGCTCCAGTAATAATCAGTATATCGCTGAAAATTGCCTGCAAATGGATGTGTAGAAAATGTAGACATAGAAGTAATCATGATGTTTATGTATTCACACTCATGACACTGCACTTTTAAAATTGTATAATATTTTCTTGCCGCCGGCAGCAGCCCAATAGGCCTACAGGCAATAGGGCGATAGGCGAGCTCGGATAGGCGTTCATGGATATTTTGTGTGACTATTGTGGGGGCCAGACATTTTCACACGAGTGACAAGACCATTGCCTGCACCTTTAATGAGAAAAGAGACATTTGTACACACAAAAGATAGATTTACCAACAATATAAGCTGTTCATCAGTTTTTTTATGGATGGATGTATTAACCAGTCAACAAATGAATGGCCAGGGATTTAACAATATGTAGTCATATCACCTCAGTGAAATTAAAAGTGGCTAAACTGTTTCAAAAATGAAATATAGCAAGCAAACATTTCTGATGAATATTTTGATTACACTTGGTCTATTTGGTGGATACTAGGATATCACTTAAAGATATATCAGAACATTCTATTCTATTCAGTCTATTCACAAATAATGCGTAGATTGACATGCACATAGATTATTAAAAGCAATTACAAGTATTTAAAAATGTATTATGTTCCCAGTATTTCAAGTTTATTTGGTGCTCGGTCAAGATTATAGGACCCACTTACCATATAAAGTGTGCAAATTAATACTAATATAACACTATATAATACTAGTGGCTTTAATTAGGTGTTGGAGTGCCTCATGCACTGTACATATTTCTAAATATTAATTCACAGGTAGCTATAATGTTAACAAATTCATATGGATTAAGACTGATAGAATTAAGAACAACTTTCTAAAATAGCTTACTTTTAAATCTTTTAAATACAATTTACCATTTATGTGGCAATGAAGAGAAACAAAAATACATCATCTTTGGCATTGTAGGACATATTTTTCATTTATTGTCTCTTTTATAACTAAAAATTATTTCCCAGATCTCTTTGGGATTTTGTTTAAACATATATATGGGTGAGAGGACAGTCTTTTTAAAATGAGGTTATGACTATCGCTTGTAGAATGACCTTGACCTTTCAAAGGTCCAATTTTGGCCAGAATCACACATAACATCACAATCATTCATGCAGGCAAGCCGCATACCCAGCCAGCAAGAAATGTATTTTACTGAGAAAAAAAAATTTGCATTATCCTTACATATAGACAGGTCTGACTCCATGAAAAATAAATGAAATAATTTGGTTAACCTGGTTCATCAAGTGTAACTTTTTATGTCTGGAGCCATTTCTGTTCTAAACACCAACTTGACCTTGTCACACCTGGTAACCTACTTGTCCTTAATCTACTGGGTCTTAATGTTTTCTTTTAGCTTAACTGCTTACTTTTTCTGCTGTTAATTGGGAAAGATTAACTTTATTTCTCTGGCTTTTTATGTTTGTGAAAGAAAGAAATATTTTTAATAATAACTGTTGCTATTTTTGCACATTGCAAAGATACCATTTTTAATTGCACAGAAATATATAATTATTCCCTTTAGTACAAGGTGTTGCCATCTAAATTTGTGTTCTCATATAATTTTTATTTTTAACTTTCAAAGGAATAGCTGTTGATTGAAATTTTATCAGGCCATTAATTTTGGACATCTTTTCCTATTGCACCAGACTTATGCTGACATCTATTTAGCATGTAAATAAAGATGTTAGTGTTTGATGAAACCTGAACGGGTGTCTGATGAAAGTCTGGGAAACTATGGCATCCCTGATGCCACTTTTCTGGATATCTCAGGGTTTGATAAATTGGCATTGTTTGGTAAATTGTCTACCCATTTCAACCCTTATCCAAGATCATGGTGCTAACAATAAGTTGGTCAATTTTATTGGTCTTTATTATTCATGCAGAAGCAGTTCTAGGGGAGGCACTCAGTGGTAATGCATACACCTTCAGAGCTTTAATGTAACAACACAGGAAGCTATTCAGTTGTATGTTTTCTGTCAAATGCTCATAAGATTAAAAGTCAGCAGTATAAAAGGATATCCTTAAGTAGTATTTACAGTAATTTGCTATTAATTCTTGCTTTTCAGCCTGTTATGGGTTCCATTATCTTTTACTCAGATTTTTAAATGCTCTTGTTATTGCAAATTATTGAAAAAAATTACCACAAGTTATTTTCTCTGATGTGTTATAGATATTTTTATATAATATTTATCATTGGCAACTTATTAAAAAATCTTCTAGATCATACTGCTTAAAAGAGGAATTAGTTATTATTTTAAAATTTAATTTTCATGGTCTTAAGGTCTCAGACTGTGAGGGTTTGTCTAAGTGTTCCCATTTTTAAACTTCCATGGTGTTAATATATTTTAATTTTATATTTTCTATCATATATATATATATATATATATATATATATATATATATATATATATATATATATATATATATTATTGTTAATCAATCCTGATATCTAGATCTGCTTCCTCTCTTCATATAAGGCACCCTTTATCATACCAAGATGTGCAGCATAATTCCTGAACTTCTGTTGTACTACACCATTTATAATATCAGCAATGATAACTTTAAATTCTTAGTGTGGTATTTCATTATTTTGGTACAATGATCACAACTGGAGTTTTTGTAATTGCAGATTGATCCTAAGGTTGTGATAGAGATGTCTGAAGAAGATTTAACTAAATTTTTTCCCAAAATGGGTGACAGGATTGCTGTACGGCAATTTTGTCACAAGGAGGATAGCAGTGAACTTGATCTGCCTACTATAAGAAGTACTTTGAAATATAAACTTTCAAAACAAAAATGTTCTGACAAACGTGCGGATTGCACAAAGAGATATAAGCTTACTGGGAACAGAAATAGTGAGAAGGAAATCCGTAGGTCAGAGGTAGGTTGGAGAAACTTTGATGGCAGAGAATATCGACAAGTACGAGAGAGGAAAGGGGGTGGTACAAGGCACCTAAAACTGAGTAAGGGCACCACAGTTGAAGAGATTGAGGGTATTGCCAAAGCATTATTTTTCCCTGATGGCACTTCAAAACTTGGGGATCTTGGTGATTTTGTAATATCTATTCGAGACAGTAAAGACACCATTTTAACAACTGGGAGTACTTTGGCAGAGCTTTACTCAAAGTACAAAATGAAAATGCTAAGACTGTACTTGTGTACAGAAAAAGCAGAACAACAGGAAAATGTGTTGGAGTCAGATGTCTCCCCTGATACAGATGTGTCCAGGTCTCCATCTGCACCTTCTGAGAGGTCAGCTTGTAGAGAAACTGATACGTCTCACTCCTGCATGGAGGATCATGAAGATAAACTTCCAGATCTTTCCATTCAGCAATTACCTGAGTAACCTGATAGCCCAACTATAACATTTCATAAAAGTGAGTATGAACAGTCTGGATTTCTCGAAGACACTTTGCCTTTATGTTCATCAACATCAAACAAAATACCAAAGCAGCTTAAACTACACAGGGGGCATGTCTTTAAAGACCTGAATGATGCGGTGAAAGAGGGGAAGTTAAGTGCAGATGATATTACCCTTGAAGTAGTGATGATTTTGCCAAATGGCAATGTTGAACAAGGTGAGGATAATGGTGGGATCTTAAGGGATGCTCTCAGTGAGTATTGGGACACTTTTTACAAGAAAGCAACCACAGGCAGCACCTTGAAAGTGCCCATGATCAGACATGACATGAAGGAAACATGGGAATGTGTTGCACACATTATTGTTCTTGGATACAAAATAGTTGGCTATTTTCCCATATCCATTGCAAAACCTTTTCTTGAGCATTGTTTTGGTGGAAAACCTGACAATGAGACTTTATTAAAAGCATTCCTGGAATTTGTTTCGCAACATGACAAGAAAATCATTGAGGAGAACCCTAAAGATTTCAGTGATGAAGACTTCCCGGACTTTTTGGAAACCCATGATGTCAAAACTGTAGTTACAGAAAAAAACTGGCACCGAGTTTTGTATGAAATTGCTCACAAAGAGTTGATTCAAGAACCTGCATATGTCTCTGAGTGCTGGAATAGAATTTTTGCGCGCCATCTGCAGATGAATTCCACAGAAATTCAAGACCTCATCTCAACACTTACTCCAAAACCAAAGAAGGTTATCTCATGCTTGAAATTCGAGGATAATCTGGGACCAAAGGAAAAGTGTTGTGCTGAATTCTTGAAGAAATTTATCAGAAACAGTGCAGGGGACCTTTTGAAACGTTTCTTAAGATTTTGTACAGGTAAGGCATTTATAATTGTGATTTTTAGCTCAGCTAATTGTGTAACATGTAAGATAATATGGTAGTGATGGCTTTTTGTCTGTCATCTGTCAATCCTGCCAGCTGTATGGTTGTCTGTGAACAGGGCACAAACTTTAAGGTCTAAGATCATTAACCTCTGCAGCCCTGGAAGACCTAATAAGTAATTTAAGTTCTCCTTGGAAAAAATAGAATATGGGTAGTTAAATAGCAACAACAGTGAATTACATCAGAGTTGTTGACCAAGGGAGATATATAATATTTAGTCATATTAGTGGGAGGAAGTCATATTAGTGGGAGGACTATAATGTGCACTACTAGTAAGTACTATATGTTTTGCCACCTGTCTTGTTTATGAGGTAAAGCTATCAATGTTCTGTGCCTAAATAAAATTTCAGGCCATTTCACCTGACCTGAATCTCAGGAGTGGTCAGGTGAAATGGCCTGAGATATGAATGATTTTAACCCAAAACAGACTCACAAATGGAAGCCACTGTTAAACTTTTGTAGGTGGTGCCATCTGTCTTGTGTACGAGAATAAGCTATCAAAATTTCATGCACATGCAAAATTTCAGGGCAGTCCATCATAATACACTTGAGGTATTGGCGATTTTCACCATAAATAAATGAACAAACAGAGGTTATGCAAGGACGATAGTTAGATAACAGATGGGACAGATGGGTGTAGAACAAAAGCCCCCCAGTTAAAAAGCTTCCTATCCCCATCAAAAAGCCCCCTCCTTTTATGAGAAAGAGGACAAAAGCCTCCCCCCCCCCCCCAAAAAAAAATAAGATATAGAGTATCATTAAACTATTATTAAAAGTGTTATATTATAATAATAATATAATATACATATATATGATTAATATATCTATATTATTGTATTATCATAAGAGTATTACTACACTTTAAATTCTGTAAATTTAATTCATCATAATCAAAATCTAATAATGTGCAGAATATTTTACTTTTTTCAGCTGGTGTACTATAACATATTGTATACATATACAGTCATTTTCCATAGTCATTAAGGTGAAACAGGCCTTGTGAAACTATCCCATGGGTTTTGTTTCCTGATGAACAGATAATTGAGATAATTTATATTTTTATAACTCCTATCTTTATTAACCATGATCATTGACACATCAGTAGCTCAGTTCTGGCTTTCTACCTCTTTAACCAGGAAACCTGTCCTGAACTTGAACACATCTCACTGTTTGTCTGTCGTCTGCCTGTTTGTCTGTAAGTCAGTCTTTCTGTCAGTCAGTTTGTCTCACAGTCTGTCAGATGTTCAATCAGTCATCTGTCTGTCTTTCATTCTGCCATTCTGTCTGTCAGACAGTGAGTCAGTCAATAGTCTGTCTTGTCTTTCAGTCAGTCAGCCGATCAGTCAGTCAGACAATCTGTCTGTCTGTCAGTCTGTCTGTCATTCTCTCGGGGTGTTGGTCTTTATGTCTTTCAGTCAGTCAGTTGATCAGTCAGTCAGACAATCTGTCTGTCTGTCAGTCTGTCTGTCAGTCTCTCGGGGTGTTGGTCTTTATGTCTTTCAGTCAGTCAGTTGATCAGTCAGTCAGACAATCTGTCTGTCTGTCAGTCTGTCTGTCAGTCTCTCAGGGTGTTGGTCTTTATGTCTTTCAGTCAGTCAGTTGATCAGTCAGTCAGACAATCTGTCTGTCTGTCTGTCAGTCTCTCAGGGTGTTGGTCTTTATGTCTTTCAGTCAGTCAGTTGATCAGTCAGTCAGACAGTCATTCTGTCTGTCAGTCTGTCTGTCAGTCTCTCAGGGTGTTGGTCTTTACGTCTTTCAGTCAGTCAGTTGATCAGTCAGTCAGACAATCTGTCTGTCTGTCAGTCTGTCTGTCAGTCTCTCAGGGTGTTGGTCTTTATGTCTTTCAGTCCGTCAGTTGATCAGTCAGTCAGACAATCTGTCTGTCTGTCAGTCTGTCTGTCAGTCTCTCAGGGTGTTGGTCTTTATGTCTTTCAGTCAGTCAGTTAATCAGTCAGTCAGACAATCTGTCTGTCTGTCTGTCAGTCTGTCTGTCAGTCTCTCAGGGTGTTGGTCTTTATGTCTTTCAGTCAGTCAGTTGATCAGTCAGTCAGACAATCATTCTGTCTGTCAGTCTGTCTGTCAGTCTCTCAGGGTGTTGGTCTTTATGTCTTTCAGTCAGTCAGTTGATCAGTCAGTCAGACAATCTGTCTGTCTGTCAGTCTGTCTGTCAGTCTCTCAGGGTGTTGGTCTTTATGTCTTTCAGTCAGTCAGTTGATCAGTCAGTCAGACAATCATTCTGTCTGTCAGTCTGTCTGTCAGTCTCTCAGGGTGTTGGTCTTTATGTCTTTCAGTCAGTCAGTTGATCAGTCAGTCAGACAATCATTCTGTCTGTCCATCTGTCAGAGAGTCAGTCAGTCTGTTGGTCTTTATGTCTGTGTGCAAGTCAGTCTGTCAGTCAGTCTCTGTGTCAGGCAGTCAGTCTGTCTGTCAGTCAGCCTGTCAGTCTGTCTGTAATTTTCTGTCAGATTGTCAGTATGTCAGTCAGCCTGTCTGTCTTTCAGTCTGCCTGTCAGCCTGTCTGTCTAGCTGTCATCCTGTCTGTCAGACAGTCAGTCTGTCAGTCTGCTGTCTTTCGATTAGTCAGTTTGTCAGTCTGTCTGTCAGTCAGCCTGTCAGTCTGTCTGTAAGTTTCTGTCAGATTGTCTGTATGTCAGTCAGCCTGTCTGTCTTTCAGTCAGTCAGTCTGCCTGTCAGCCTGTTTGTCTGTCAGTCTGTCTTTCATCCAGCCAGTCAGTCAGTCAGTCTGTCTGACGCTCCATTTGTATTTCAGTCAGTCTAACTGTCAGTCTGTCTGCCTTTTACTTTTCTGTATTGTGTAGCATTTTATAATCTCCACCCAATCTAATAAAATCAAATCTCGCAGCCTATATATTCTCAGTCCTATGGGACAAATCCATATGTTTGAGCATTTTAAAAGTCATGAATCTTGTGACTGAAATACATCAGATATCTCAGGAAAGGCTGCGTGGATTGTTTTGAATTTGGTGTAACTAAATGTCATGATGAACTCTGTGAGCTGCCGGAGTCTGAAAGTGCCACTTACATTGTATTAATTGTTATGCTTATTTCCTTTTAACTTTTGGAACTCAAGTTTGCTGCCTTTAACAGGACACAGGCCATGACTGTTAGACCCAGAAATCCCCCACTTCACATAAGCACAGATTCTGAGATAACGACGAGTCAGGCCTGAAATGAGGTCACTCTGTCTTGTATTCTCAAAATTATGAGTTTAAAACCTGTGTTTGTCATTAACGTTCATAAAAAAGGTCTAATATCTCAGGAATGACTAAATGGATTTTCATGAATTTGGGGTATTTTTAGATCTAGATGTACATTAGCTGCTCCACAAGACTAATGGTGCCACCTATATGTTAATTTAAAAGAATTTTATCTCAGTATTTGACATTGATAATTTGCAGTAATTTTTTAGCGAACCTGTGAGCTTATGCGATGGTTAGGCAGCGTCCATCGTCCGTCGTCTGTACGTTTACCCATACTATCTTGAAAACGGCAGGAATTAGCATCACAAAATCTTATGCATAAAATTAGTCATCTAAAAAACTCATCGGATTTTGCTTAATTTTTGGCTAACTGCATTTTCTAAGATTTTATATGCAAAAAGCTAAAAAAGCTTAAAAAAATCTTCTTCTCTGAATCTGTTCAGCCAAATTATCCAATATTTTACAGAAATGATTCCTGGAACAATCTCTCTCAAGTTTGTTAGAATGGTTTAAGTTCGGTGATTTTTCTGCCTAGTTACAGGAAGTTGAACTTAGTCATCTGTCCAAAAAAGCATACTAAAATTACAATCTCAGAAATGGCTTGAGCTATCATCACCAAATTTTATTCCAATGATGGTCACATGAGTCATATCTGAAATTGAGGTATTGGTGGCGCCACCTGCATCGGCCTTTTTTGTACGGGGGTCATCAGTGCCCGTATCATACTTACGGCTACAAATAACTTCTTCTCTGAATCGAAATGGCCAAATTGTTTAATATCGCACAGAAATGATCCTAGGGTAGTGCTTTCTGAAGTTTGTTCAAATGGTCTCAGTTCAGTGACTTTTGGCTAAGTTATGGGAAGCTGAATTAAGTCATATGCCATAACAGCCCATGTAAGCTAATTGGCTACAAAAATCTTCTTCTCAAAAACCAATGGGCCAAATTCTTAAATCTCACACATTATTATCCTTAGAAGTTGATAATTCAAGTTTGTTCAAATGATTTTGATTCAATGATTTTTGGCTGAGTTATGGGAAGCTGAACTTAGCCATTTTGCTGTATTTTCCCATATGAGTTATAAACCTACAAAACGTTTTTCGACTGATGATACTGAGGCCAGTTTGTTTAATACTTTGCAAGAATAATTCCCTGAATCATTCTAATAATAATTGTCTTTTATGGTTCCAAAAAATGAATTTTGGCTGAATTATAAAGATTGAATTGAGTCATTTTACCATATATGTTAGCTGTGTGAAGCAGTTACATCTAGCCTAGCACCAGTTTATCAGCATCCATTACATCATGCCTCTAGACATTTAGATTTCAGAATATCTATGGAAAATATTGACAAGAATGTTTTTTAAAAGCTTTTAAAAAATGTAGATTTTTGATATTACATATCATCTGTACACTATTCAGAATTTCTCAGGAATAGCAGGAGCTACCATCCCCAAATTTTATGCAATTATCAGTCACATATCAAATGTTGATGGATTCAGCTTATTTTTATGCCCCCGCCACAAAGTGGCTGGGGCATATAGTTTTACCCATGTCCGTCATTCTGTCATTCCGTCATTCCGTCCTTCCGTCATTCCGAAATCAAACAGTTGTACGGACTTTTTTTCGCAATGCCTGCAGATATTGGCCTAATTTTTGGTGTGTGGGCAGATATAGACCAGTTACAGATCGAGTTCGCGTTTCGTCCCGGTTGACCTACTTTTGACCCTTTTACGGCTCCTAAACTTAGAAAATTTCATGAAAAATAGAAATATTCATGACAAATACACATGTACAGACTTTTTTTCGCAATGCCTGCAGATATTGGCCTGATTTTTGGTGTGTGAGCAGATATAGACCAGTTACAGATCGAGTTCGCGTTTCATCCTGGTTGACCTACTTTTGACCGTTTTACGGCTCCTGAACATAGAATATTTCATGAAAAATATGAAATTTCATGACAAATACACATGTACGGACTTTTTTTCGCAGTGCCTGCAGATATTGGCCTGATTTTTGGTGTGTGGACTGATATAGACCAGTTACAGATCGAGTTTGCGTTTCGTCCCGGTTGACCTACTTTTGACTGTTTTACGGCTCCTAAACTTAGAAAATTTAATGAAAAATAGAAATATTCATGACAGATACACATGTACGGACTTTTTTTCGCAATGCCTGCAGATATTGGCCTGATTTTTGGTGTGTGGGCAAATATAGACCAGTTACAGATCAAGTTCGCGTTTCGTCCCGGTTGACCTACTTTTGACCGTTGTACAAACATAGAAAATTTCATGAAAAATATTCATGAAAGATACACATGTACAGGCTTTTTTTCGCAATGCCTGCAGATATTGGCCTGATTTTTGGTGTGTGGGCAGATATAGACCTGTTACAGATCGAGTTCGCGTTTCGTCCTGGTTGACCTAATTTTTGACTGTTTTACGGCTCCTGAACATAGAAAATTTCATGAAAAATATGAAATATCATGACAAATACACATGTACGGACTTTTTTTCCCAATGCCTGCAGATATTGGCCTGATTTTTGGTATGTGGCCAGATATTGACCAGTTACAGATTGAGTTCGTATTTCGTCCTGGTTGACCTACTTTTGACTGTTTTACGGCTCCTGAACATAGAAAATTTCATGTAAAACATAAATTTTCATGACAAATACACTTGTACAGACTTTTCTTTACAATACCTGCAGATATTGGCCTGATTTTTGGTGTGTGGGCAGATAATGACCAGTTACAGATCAAGTTCACGTTTTGTCCCAGTTGACCTATTTTTGACCGTTTGACGGTGCTCTAACAAAGAAAATTTCATAAAAAGGTGCATATGTATGGACTTTTTTTCACAGTGCCTGCAGATACGGGCCTGATTTTTGGTGTGTAGGCAGATAATGACCAGTTACAGATCGAGTTCTTGTTTTCTCTCAGTTGACCTACTTTTGACCATTTGACTGCTCCTGAACATAGAAAGTTTCATGAAAAATATAAATTTTCATAACAAATGCATATGTACTTACTTTTTTTCCTCAATGCCTGCAGATACCACCCTGATTTTTTATGTGTGGGCAGATAATGACAGTTACAGATCGAGTTCACGTTTCATCCCGGTTGACCTACTTTTGATTGTTTTATGGCTCCTAAACATAGAAAATTTCATGAAAGACAGAAATTTTTATGGAAAATGCACATGTATGGACTTTTTTTCACAATGCCTGCATATACTGGCATGATTTATGGTGTGTTGCTTGATAATGACCCGTTACAGATCGAGTTTGCATTTTGCCCTTGTTGACCTACTTTTGACCATACGACACCTCCTGAACTTAAAAAAATTTTCAAAATTTTACAAATGTTTCTAATTTGCCCAAGGCGGGGGCATTCGCGTCGTTCCCACACATCTAGTTGCTATCTGCATTTACTTAGATTTTACAGGGGGAAAAGCTGATAATAACTTCTTCTTCTTGTAAAGAGTCCAGCCAAATTGTTCAATATTTTACAGAAATGATCCCAGAGGCAAGCCATCTCAAGTTTGTTCAAATGGTTTGTGTTGGATAAATTTTAGCAGAGTTACATAACAGGCCAAGATTGTGTATGTTTCTTGAATAGGTTGAGAAACTGCCAACTGTTTCAGATTTGGCAACAGATCAAGAGTTCATTCAGTGACGCCAGATTTAGGCCAAGCGTTCAATCAGTGCAGCCAAGCACAAGGCATGTGATCACCTCATGGGCAGCATGTGATCATTTCATGGGTAGCATGTGATCACCTCATGAGTATCATGTGATAACCTCATGTTCATTCAGTGCAGCCAAGTACAGGTCAAAAGTTCACTCAGTCTAGCCAGGTGCAGGTCAAGAGTTCACTCAGTGCAGTAGCCTGAGCCAGTAATTTGTCACAGTACACTCAGGGCAACAGCCTTTCTCACCTAAGCCTGGTCAGCCCGGTGCATCAGACTCAAGGCCTGATATTCTGACCTGTCTATGTGTCTTTAATGGCTTTCTCGTTCACAAAGGGTGTCGCCATCTACAATGACTTTTGCAAAGTGTATGTGCCTGCTTAATTCTACGGAGGAATTTGATATATCAGCCTGAAATTGGGCATATTTATACATGTCAAATAGCTTTGTCTTATACAAGACTGGTGGTGCCACCTACAATAATTTTTGTGTTGTGTGCACCCATGCCAGAATTTCAGCAGTGATGTTTGTGTATTGTTTCTTGTTCAAAATGTTTAGTACTTGCATTGTTCATATATATGAAAAGTAGTTGTTCAGCATTGAAGCGAGGGATATCTGTGATAAGTTTCCTGAAGAATAATATGTGGATACCTTTAAATCATCCAAAGATGAGTATTACTTATTGTTCCTTTCTATTTGAACAGAAGTACTGTATTTATATGGGTCATGGTGTCACACAGTGCATTCATTAGGTTAACATCATGACCTGTGGTTCACTTGTATTGGATATGGTGTACATGTTGATCAGTGTTTTTAAACTTCTAGTTTTCTATTAAAAGATTTATGTTGTACTTGCTGTACTCATTGTACTTATTGTACTTGCAGGTGCAGATATACTGACTTGTACCAACATCACCGTTCAGTTCAGCATACCTATAAGTGAGTATGCACGGACACCTGTTGGACATACCTGTGGATGTGTCCTTGACTTGCCTAACACCTACCAGTCAGCTCTTGAACTATCTGAAGAGTTTACTGAATTGCTTTCATCCAACGTTTGGGTCATGGATATAGTGTAGGATAGACTGACTATTTTCTTCTAGGATATTTGGGCTACTTTCAATTCCTTGAGCACAAACACAGATATATCAGTGAACAATTTCAGAAATAAATGAGCCATTCTTAGTGACCAAGAATTAGGTTGCCTGAACAGCTTTCTCATAGTAAAGTTGTCATCTCACTTTTGTTAAATCTAATTTGTTATAATATGAAACAAAATCTTGTAATTTATTATCAAGCAACATAATCCTGTTTTTAGCTCAGCTGACTATAAGTCATCTGAGCTATAGTCATGGTCCATTGTCCGTCGTCCGTCTGTCTGTCTGTCCGTCCGTCTGTCTGTCTGTCCGTCTGGATGTCCGTCCGTAAGACTGGCACGTTTTGACACCATTGGACCTACGAATCTGAATTTCGGCATACAGTTAGATGTCCCCATAATCTCCTACCATGCCAAAAGTTGGGTCAATAGGACTTCGTTCCTTTGAGATATTAAGGAAAAACCTCATTTTTTTATTAGAAATCTATTTTCACACTTCAGGACTGCCTAATATCAAAACTACTCATCTGGTTTTCTTCATATTTACCATAAATATTCCTCTATATAGTTCCTATGTACATGCCAGATATGAAGTCAGTATTATATAATTTAAAAAAGTTATGGGCCCAAACATAATGGACTTTGTAAAAAAATCAGGAAGATATTTGATCACTTAAGACCAAAAGTGTTAAAGGTAGGGACTTTTTTCCAGTAATACAACTTTAATTAATCAAAATTTAAATGTATACCAAAAATTAGATCAAAATCTGTTAAATTTTTTTAAATATTGGCAAAAATATAAAATTGGTACCTAAAATTTTTCCCAACTTTGGCCATGGCACGTTTTTTTTCCTGAATGTACTGTGGATTTAATTTTCACACCATGTATACATAAGGATTTAATCTGTTAAAATCTGAAATTTGAAAATAAAAGCTGCAAAATTAGGCTAGTTATTGAATTTTTTTGGAGGCTCTTGTTGTATTCCCTTACATTGTCAAGCGGTCCACTTTGATGACTGTAGGTCATTCAGTGCACATCTCTATGCTCCCCAGGCTGTTGACATAATTTTAGATGTCCCAAAAATCTCCTACCATACCAAAAATTGGGTCATTAGGACTTTGTTCCTTCGAGATATTAAGGAAAAAAAACTCTGTTTTCCATAAAAAAAACCATTGTTACACTTCAAGGCTGCCTAATATCAAAACCACTGATCTGTTTTTGATCGTATTTAGTATTCACATTCTTTTATACATTTTCTATGAACATACCAAAAATTAGGTCAGTATTGGGTATTATTTTAAGTTATGGGCCAAAACAATGCAATTTTTTTAAAAATCAGGAAATATATTTACTCACCTAACATGAGAATTGCTGAACCTTGAGACTTTTTTTTTCAGGAATATAACTTTATTTAATCAAGATTCAATTGTTTACCCAAAATAAGATCTGAATTTTGCAAAGTTTTCAAGTTATTAGCATAAATAAAAAATCAATACCTTACATTTTGTCCAACTTTTGCACTGTTGATTTAATTTTCCCAGCATATATGCATAAGGATTTAATCTTTTAAAATCTGAACTTTCAAAAGAAATTGATTGGAATGAATAGCTTTTATTCGTATTTTCATACAGCATGTCAAGTGTTGTTTACATCTAGCCCACCTAGTAGTACAGCCTTCACTTGCATTATGTAACCCACCCCAGGCAGCTTACCTTGGCCCAGCTTGGCCACTACTAGCAGGCTTCCCCTCTGCCCTGCACTCATCCCCCCAGCTGGTGCATAAACTAGAATGTTATAATTTTTCTGTATTTTATTTTATTCTTGGACATGCTACATTTTAGATTTTGTATTGAACCACCAGGGTTACAATGATTAAAGGGTACATTTAATTGTGTCCACAAAGTGGTGTATTGCTGTGAAAGTGTGGATGTTCATGAGATAAGTAATTCCTTACTTCAGAAGAGTAAAAACTTCACCAGGTGTGAAATTGACTATTAATTCCAGTAATTAATTAAAACTGGGATAGTAATAAGCACAATGATATTGTTTGTCCCTCATTCAACCAACAGTGTGTATACTTTATTTGAAAAGATGTTTTATTTTATCAAATTTACTTTTATTTTATTTTGGTGAATAAAATTAAGCATGTCCTGAAAACTCCAATGTGCAAAACTTTTTAATAGTGATTCAAGGAATATTCTTGTAGATGCCATGTTGTGGCATTATTTTCTTTTAAAATCAGTTTAAACATTTATGATTTAAAAATAATAAAATATATGTGTATGCATAATATGACCCAATGTTTTTTACTCTGTTTATATAATGATTGCAACTTTTGCAACAATTCTAATATTTTAACTTATATTTTCAGGTTTTTTAATTAAAAATTTATAAACCTGTTAATAAAAACATGATTCAGATAAAAACTTCTTAATGGAAAAAGTGGATCTGCTTAAAAAAATAGGATTATATATAAACTAAAATGCATTATTCTCTTGAACGTGAAATAAAGGTATTAGTCGATTCTGTCCACTTGCCTGTCCATCTGTAAATTTTCGTATGCAACACAGTATCTCAAAACTTTTACTGTTTTTCTTCATGACAGTCTTGTATTAGTTTGCAATCATATATTTAGAACTTTACTATAACCAAGTAGGAGGGCCCCTTTCCTCTTAGCTTTTCATATTCTTATATAAATGAAAAACATTACAATAGAATATTTCTACATCCACCTTCGTGCTGCCCTCACTTTTCCCTTCTCCGAACCCCATCCCAAAGTTAGCCTCAGTAAGCAAGAACAAGATGAATCAGATATATTCATACTTTAATATTTTGTATAACTATTCGTCCATAGGTACCTATGTACATGCCAGAAATTATGTCAATATTGTGTAACATGTAGACATAGTGGGCATCACAATAATGTACCTTGTCAAGACTAAAGAGATATTGTGTCATACAGTCACATATTCATAAATCCCTTCATCAGCATAGTTAATCATAACATCATATCTGTCAAATTGAACGCTTGCAGACTACCATACACTTTAGATCCTTCAACAAATAGCCTTATCATCCTTCTACTACTGCTTATTACTGCTGTCATTGCATTCATATTTGCTCAAATATATCACAATTTTCAACCCCTCCTAAATAAATAAAAAATAAACCACTTTATTTGACTATATTAATCCATCAGTCAGGTAATTTCATTTATCATTTACTCACATATTACATTACATTCCTTTATAATAGCCCAACATGTACATGATATTCATAAGCTTTATCGACTCGATATAGTATCACAGTGGAGAAACATTTATAGTCCAATCACGATCAGCTGAGCGCCGTGACCCATGGGTCCCTTGTTGTGTAGTTGATAAGTACGGAGCCCGGGAGACGACAGTGAAATATATTTATTAATTCGTGCACACAAATTAGTAAATTGTGTGCACAAATTAGTAGCCAATGAAGATCATTGTTTTAAAGAGCTGGCTTAATTCTAATTGGTTAATCCATAAGTCAGTAATCTGTGTGCACGAATTATCAGCTAATGAAAAGCAGCCTGACTAAGCTTATATGTAGCAGTCAGTGGCGATATGGAAGAGCGTAATCAACTTATTCGTCTTTATTTCGACTTTACCCCACAAGGACATACTGGCTATTCTAAGTGGAAAGCATGGAATAGTGGTATCAATGCGGCACCTGCAGAGGATACTTAGACAACTAGGTCTAGTTCGCCGGAGATACGCAGATATTGGTGTCACTGTTAGGTTTATTAATCATCAAATTCAGACATTAGGATCATTACATGGCTACAGATGGATGTTTCATAAATGTGTACAAAATGATATTAAAATAAGAAAGTAGGATGTCCGTGGACTCTCAATTCTTGACCCAGCTGGTTCTGCAGAACGCAGGTCCCAAAGATTACATCGGCGTTCCTAGTTTTCTGAGGGTCTAAATTTCATCTGGCATATTGACTCCTACGATAAATTGAAACCCTTTGGAATCTGTATAAATGGATGCGATGACGGATTTTCAAGAAAGATAATAAAATGATATATGTTAAAATAATAAATGTGTAGTATTTGTAAATTATATATATATAAATTATATATATATGATATATATGATTATAAATATTATATATTTTTTCAAAATAAAATATATGTTTAAAATATTATAATTTATGGGCATGGATTATTAATTTATGTGCACAAATTAGTAATTCGTACACATGAATTAATACATATTTTTCACCATGTTGTCTCCCAGGCTCTGTAGTGATAAGCCTTTTATATGGTTTAGTTATAAATGGTACTCTTGAAGGGAAATAATTACAGAGAACTGTGTAAAAATATTTTATCCTTTCAACATCAGTGTTAGTGTATGATAATAATAAGACTTGATTCACTACAGTGTTTACAGTAACAAAACCAAGATTGGAGGTTCCATGTGATGCTAAAACAGATAAGGTGCAAGCTTTCTTCAAATGTTAAAGAAGTGTATGTATTCATTTAAAAAGGTGTTTACAGAATAAGTTGCACTGTATCAGTTATTTATGTGTTGTAAATTATAAAAAGAAGGCAATATGAATAATCATTCATGTGTTGTTTCTGAGGATTTCTTTTTTACCACATGTGGAACAGAGATCGGAAACCGTCTCTCTTTATTTCATTATTTAGTTTCAGATGAGAATATTCAGTACTTCATTTTGCTGAAATGATGCTCATTTTCTTGAATGATTGCTACCATGACAAAAAAACTATATTTTAATGTTTATTGTTAGTTTTCAAGAAAACACTAATTTCCAAGTGTTCAGATGTCAAATAAAATACACTTTTTTGTGTTACCAAAAACTTAGCATGCATAGATGCACCTAACAGTAGTTTACAGTATTTGTATTGGCCTGTTGTACTTTATACTAGAGAATGTGTCTCTTGTTTATAACTTAAAACAAAATTGTATGAAGCCGTACCTGGAAACCTGGAAGTATATTTCTTGTTCTATCTCAATAAGTATAAGATAATTCCCAGCTGAATGCTATCAAAAATTTCATATTGGTTTTATGTAATTTGCTCATATTCGTTTTATAATGCTTTTTTATCTGACATCTTGTTGGTTGTCTATTCTGCACTGCAGTTTTACATGTGTGTGTGTGTGTGTGTGTGTGTGTGTGTTTTGGTTGCCACTGCGACAGCCAAGCCCAAATCCCAGTAACAATTTTTTCTAGCCTCAATGCTGATATTCAAGTGTAGTTTAGTGAATTTTACATATTTTTCTCAAGACCACCACTCTCAAATAGTATCAGTTGAAAAAAAATACTGTCAGATCCTTCTAAATTATTACAAATCCAGGAACATGGATAAATATCTCAATGAGAATATTAGTATGACATTTAACATTTTAGAGAGTCCTTGCTAAACATCCAGTTGGGTCTGCAGAAATCTCCTTTGAAATACATAATTGGATCATGGTTACATTCTGCATGCTAATGGGCAAAACCTGATATCAAGCACCTAGAAAGTCTGACCCCTGAGAATATTTAAGGCTAATCTTTCTGTGTGATTTCAAATTTAAAATCAGTGCACCTCAATTATATATATTGCTTTCAGTGGGGGAGACGGCTTTTAGCCTGTCGTTGTCATCATCATCAGTCTTCCTCTGTGTAGTTTTTTTGCTCAGCTGACTTTCAGTCATTCTGAGCTATAGCGATGGGATTTTGTCCTTCCATCCGATCGTCCGTTAGCAGGGAACAAATGTTAACCGTAAGGCAAAAAAAAAATAAAATTTATGGTTCTCAGGCACTACCCGCATCAATTTTAAACCCCCGCATCAAACATAAAAAAATTTTATTTTGATTTTCAATAAAAACTAACCAATTTTGAGCTCCAGCCACTCGGGCATTTCTTTCAAGAAGATAAAATCATACAATTTTGATAAAATTTCCTTTGTTATGCTTTTACTTATTTAGCAACATAAATCTTTTATTATCATGCTTTTCCCTAATCATTTTGACATTTTAATAAAATCATACCAAAAAAATAAAAATAAAAAAAACGCCCGTCCTCATTGATTTTTTATAAAAGTGCCTGAGAACCAAATCTTATTTATTTTTGGCCTAAGGGCTAGGATCACGAACCCCATGCAGTCTTAGAGGTCCTAAAAGGATCTCCTTGGGAAAGTGAATTTAGGTAGTTGGGACCTATATTCTCTGAGTAACCGGGTGTGTGTGCACCCAACAGAATTAATTCTTATAGCCAAAAGATTCATTCCAAACCTTCCATCTTTCACATATGGCTCACCTACCAACAGGGAAAGAACCATATTTACACATAACTACACAAGGTTAAAGGTCAAGGTCACAGGACCCACTTCTTTGAAAAGCTTGTGGATGCATCTAAAGCCAAACCTTTCATCAACAAGATAACGGTGCTATAACTAGACATATATATTTCTGTCATCTTACAAGGTTTCAGCTAAATTAGCAAACAAGGTCTTCAAATATTTGACTAGAAGTTGTGAATCTCAGCCCATAATGTCATAGCTCAGCTGAGCGTCATGACCCATGGGTCGCTTGTTTTTTCTGTCACAATTTTTAATGTACTCCATATTTTACCTTAAATGAGTACACAATCTACTTTCATTTTTTAACTTAAAGTGTTTGGGGGCCTTTGAAAAGTACACTCTTTTAGCATTGTGCCTTGTGGCTTATAGTGCATGCTATTTTGTAAATAACGCAAATATTAAGAGGCTGCGCATCATCTCCACTTAATATCCCATTTTCCATGCAGATTTTAACCAGATGGATTTTTATGATATTTAGAACTGGTGCATGTACCTTTTCAAAAGGAAATTGGGAACCTTTGGAGATTCAGTTCCATTAGTTTGCAATTGCTGAAAAGGATTGTTCTTGACACTTTTGAATCCAGTGTACTTTTTTATCACCAGCTTCTTGCGAATCATTACTTTTTCCTTCAGATTAATTGAGCCTGACCAAATGATTAATTTGGAAAGAAATAATGGATTCTGTTTGGACACCTTTGTAGCTGTAACTTTGAATAGACTTGGCTGGTTGACTCCTGTTTTTCAAACCAAAACAAATATTAAACAAATATTGACAAATACCTCCCATCTTTTCCAGGAACTGTGGCCTGTAGGCAGTGTTTGAGTGACAGACAAAATACTACCTGCAAGGAGAAAGACTCCTACTGGAAAAGTTTCCTCCCTAAACCCACTACTCTTGCTCTTTCATTGAATTCCCTGCTGGGAATGCTAGCCTCTTAAGATGCTGATTCTGTAACTAGGTTCGAGAGGGTAAAACCTGAGTTCGGGGGGGGGGGGGGTACTCGTTTAATGTTTTATTATTGCTAAGTAAAATGGCAGGTGAACAGGGGAGTGTCAAGAAAGGATACAAGCAGAGGGGCTGGTAACATTAAGCGTCAGTCTAAACTAAGCAAAAATTTTGGTGAAGCACTTATGCATTAAAATTATTCATTTAATAAGTTAAATAATAGTAGAATATAGTGGACATGAGGGCATAACCTGAACCCGAGTTAGGGACTGGGGGATGAAGCTGATTTCATCTTTCATAAAATATATGTTGCTCTTTTTATTAGAATAAAGGGGATCAAATAGTTAATTTTGTGCCTACATTAAATTCGTTTCATTACAATCTCCTTTAGAGAAAAGCAAGAATTATAATTATATTACATTTTTGCACCAAGATGAAAACTCATCTCTTAAAATAAAAATGGTAACAGATAAACTGGAGATATGCAGCAGGCAAAATGTCGACAGGTCAAAAATTGTGCAAAATCAACCAAGCACTTAAGCCTAAAAATGGGTAAAGGCCAGCCTGGATTATAGACAATGCCTCCTCAGGTTCGGAAACGGCTCCAAATATGCAAATATCACCTTGCAGGACATGGTCTCTGGTCTCAAGCTCGTCCGAGAGCTTGGCACAAATCCTGCATGTGCAAGTTTGAAGACAAAATATTGTGCCCTAATACTATCCATGTTCACAAAAAAATTAAAGCAGACAACGACGATATGCCAAAAACAGTATCCCCCACCCCACCCACTGGAATTAAGGTTTGCCATCATAAGTGTTTTTAGCTCAGCTGACTGAAAGTCAACTTGGGTATAGGAATGGCGCTTTGTCTGTCTGGTCGTCCGGACAAATTGTATCCGCTGGCCCTAGAGACATTTAAGTGAGGTCAAACAAATTTCTTTTCGAACGTGAAATTAGGTCACTGCGAACTATGTCATCCAAACTATGGGATTTGTAAGTCCCCCCCCCCCCCCCGGGGTAATTAAAATTTTGAAACAAAGCCTCCAGTACCTTTATAATTAAAGCATGGATTTCCATTAATCTTGCATTAAATATTGACAGGGAGTAGTTTGATCAGTTCCCTTAAGTTGGTGGCGCCACCTGTATTTTTTCCAATATTACGATTTCCCCACTTTTTGGTGACCGTCAACTGACAGCAATCGTATATTTTTTTCTCAGCCGACTGAAAAGTAATGGTATGTCTTTTCGGCGTACTAATGAACAAATGCGCAAGATCGGCGTAGTTACTGCGTAGGTTGTGCATAGGCTGGCGTACGATGGCGTAAAGGGTATGTAGGTTTGCTTACGGTTGGGTAGTATAGCGTTCTCTTACGTAGGCATGGCGTACAATAGCGTAGTGTTGCCTAGACTTGCGTAAAACTGCATACTTTCTTCACCCAGTGCTTTACTCCGATAGTACGCCAAAAAAAAATAAACAGGTTTATTTTTTTGCGTCCATCTCGCGTACCCCTTTGCGTCCCTCGGCGTTTTGCCACGTAGGCCAGCGTCGGGCGACGTAAGCTCGGCGTAGTCGGTACCCCGCCCTACGCAACCCTACGTAGGCCTGGTGTGAAAGGGGCTTTACCAGTGGCGTATCCAGGATTTGAAGATAGGGGGTGCAACACCGAGGTCGGCGAGGGGTGGGGGAGACTTTACTTTGCCTTTTAGACACGTTTTCCTTGTATATGTATATAAACATATCATGTTAATGAGAAGAATGAGACGAATTTTACATTGGACAGACCCCACACGGTAAGCTGACCATACAAGGTTTACATGGTGTTATGGTGTGTGTGTGTTGGGGGGGGGGGGGGGGAGACGTGCAGGCGAGGATCCAGATTTTTTCCCCGGCGGGGGGTGGGTGGGGCATAAGATGCTTAGGCACTTGTATATGTTATATTATATTATATATTAATGCACTAGTCAGGAGGCCCTCCCAAGAAACTTTTGATCATCTAGAAGGCCGTACACGCCATTTCCCGGCTTTAAACATCTCACGAAATAACTTTTACGGTGTCTCCTTTTCGGCGCAAAATTAAAAAAAAACGGGTAACGTCAATCAATATAGGATTAAAATAAAAGTGTTATTTATAAGAAATTGAATTTGGAGTCCTTTATTTTCTTACACCTCCGTTCTTCAGTCAAGCCATACATTTGTTTACTCATATTTCTCAGTCACTGTCAGTCATTATCTTGTAAGATAACGGTATGATTAGATAAAGTATACATTTAATAATGACAGGTAGGCGAGGGATGTTTGGGCACGCTATGTAGTGGCCCACTTAAAAAGCTGGATCATGGATATATGGAATTGGCCTGAGGCTAAATCACTACTAGGTTTGATAAAACCTAGTATTTTATATAGTGCCGACAAGTATGATAAATAGTGTCTTTTAGGATATTTTGAGCAAATTGTTTAACATACTTCATAAGTCTCTTGGGGAAAAAAATGGTAATCAGGAGCGGGTAGGGGGCAGGGTGACTGGGTCCCCCCTCCGGATCCGCGCCTGGGTACCGGGTGCAATTGTCCATTCTTACGTCCCTGTATCACTAAAAGCGGAGTTCGGAATGTTTGAAAGGCTATACATGTACATGTATATAGAAAAGGTCTATATACGCCGGCAAATTTTAAAATTGCTAGTGTGTGTGTGATTTTAGCCACATTTGCTGAAGTTAATGAAGCTGCCTTTACACACGCGTGAATAAGATAATGAAACATCTGCAAATCTGCAATTTTTATCCTTGACTGGCTAGTCAGTGAGGTTTATTGTGAGTTTGTTAATATTAGTTTGTAAAACCATAGTTTGTAGACAGTTGTCAGTAGCAGGCTAACATAATTTATGCCAATAAGGCTCCCCCCCCCCATTGAATACGCCCCTGCTTAACATGAAAAAGCTCGTATACAAATATCCCTATACACAAATTCAGCTGAGCGTTGAGACCCATGGGTCCCTAGTTTTCATGCGTTTTCTAGGTCCTCAAGTTTCCCCCACTATTGCCAAGGAGAGGAGGGGGTATCTACACCTTTTTTTTTTACTTTGTTCACTAGCAAATTGTTATGTAAATAAAAGATGTGCAAGAAAATTAAGAGAACCGTTGATGGCATCCAAAATCATGTTCACGGGTAAAAGCTACATATATGATGAACGGAAAAACAGCTTACAGGTTAGCCTTAAAATCTAACCCTAAATACTTTTAAACAAATGAAACATCATAAGACGAGGTTTGATGCATTGAATGAAGATTCGCACTATCTAACTCATTCACGTAAAAGTTCAGAACAATGTACTTAAACCGATTTCTTAAAGTGATGGTCCCATTCCTGATTTAAGTTGTATTTCATGGCCATGCATGCGTCTAGTCTGCAGACTTTAATTTTCATAGAGATACGTGGAGAAATGTTACGTTTATAATACAGAGGGGACTTTAAATTAAAAACCAACTTTTTTGAAGGAATGCACTGCAACATCATGAGTATATTGCTGCTAGCTTTTATGCACTTTTTTCATGTATCAATCAGTCCTCTTATAGCTGTTCTGAGTTCAATGTACAGGTCCAGTGCCTTGTAGGCATCCCTCTGGGGACTAAGGTCATGCTCTGCCATCAACCGAGTGCTTAGATTGAAGATGTCTTTATCACAGGCAATGGAGCTCCGGAACGTGCACTGAACACCGAGTTCATTGATGTTTTCATCTTGCACGCGACATACATAGTTCTGAGTTGCATATAACTCTGGAACACTGTACATTACAATGGGTCGACCATGAGGAACCTTTTCATTTTTTGATGGTCTGATGATGTGATTGTTCCAAACATCAACCGTCTCATCCAGTTCATCCTGCCAAAATATAAAATATGAAAGGTCATGCAGATAATAATGTAGAACATCAGTATAACAGGAGTAAAATATCACAGGTAGCTGTATCTCGTAAACACAACAGATGTCCGGCGAAAATCTTTATCAGGATTCGGGGTAGACCATATCAAAATCAGGTTTAGGTCGGACAAAACCCCGATTAAGATTTAGTCCTTGATAATGGTTCACCCCATATCCTAACCCCTGGGACACAACCCCTTACTGCTCAACGTTTGGACATTCTTATTCTATATGTTTAGTGAACAAGGCAATTTAAGCCATCCATTCACTTACCTTGCATATAAAATTTATCGTATTCTTGGCTATCTCTTGGTACAAATTCATGATCAGGAAGCAACTCCCGCCCAAAAAAGCATTTATAACGTTCCTGTAGCCTGTTTCGTTTTTGTTTGTTTATCAACAGGCTGTTTGTAAACATCAATAAACAGTTTGTAAATGGGCACCTGCCCATGTTTACAAACTTTAATTAGCCAAAACATCTTTCATCTTACGAATTTTGATACCAAAGGTTGAAACTGCATGTGCTAAGTAAACTTAGACGGATTTCCAGGTTGTCCAGAGTGCCCTGTCTGCCTCTACATGTCGTTGGAGTACAATGTGGTGGGTCCATCACATGTTATCAACACAAGAATATGAACAAGACGGACAACCTAGGCACCGCGGGATCTTTTAGTTTAGTTTTATGAAAGGTTCAAGATATTATGTTCATTTAATACACGTCAAATATCGAAATAGGCCCCTTTAAATAATACAACCGTCCATACAGCTGAAGATACAGATTAGCTTAAACTGGCTGATAAAGAGAACGAAAATTCTAAGCAACAATTCCCCTTAGTAAAGATTAAAATATGTCAATTCGGTTTAAAAAAAACAGATATACATAGTTACTTGAAATGGTTGTATTTGCGAAAATACACAGCCAATTAACTCGAAAGTGTAATGAAAGGATTCCATGAAATATCTGGAAATTAGTCCATATTTATATGTTTTAACAGCTCCGGTTTATTGCTCTAAAGGTGTGGACTAATTTAATCAATAATATTACGAGCACTTTTTAGTGGAACCAAAAATACATTACGTTAACTTCACGTCACTTGAACTTGAAAATTGAAAACTTTTCTGCCATTGTACATGAAATTTTATACATAATACTCTTTTTAACATTTGATAACATGAAACAAGAATAAATTATAATTTATTTTTATTAACTGAGGCATATAAACAGGAAGGAAACTTTTAGTGCATGTGTACAGTTCCCATCTGTCATTCTGTCATTAATAGATAGGCTTGAACAGCAAGAGAACAAACGAAAGAGGCCGTTATTTTGAAGTGATATCCAAACTAGGTGAGCGTCAGGCAAAGTTTTACTCTATCAAATATATATATATATATATATATATATATATATATATATACACACACATATATATACTATACACAAATGGAACCTTTGGATTTGTAATATGGGGTTACTTAGAATTATTCATATATAATTACCTCCACTGTTGGTAATAATAATAATAATAATAATAATAATATTATTATTATTATTATTATATTATTATTATTATTATTATTCCAAAAATGTTATATTTATATATATATATATATATTGAATAGACGAATGGAACCTTTGGATTTGTAATAAGGGGTTACTTAGAATTATTCATTTATAATTACCTCCACTGTGGTAATAAAAATAATAATATTATTATTATTATTTTTATTATTACTATTATTATTATTTCAAAAATGTTATAATTATTAAAAAGACTTTATACCTGTATTATGCCGAGGAAGCAGAAGATCATTAAGTTCTTGTCAATAAAATCTCCTTCAGAGTGTCCTTCGTCCTTCAGTCTGTGGAAAAGTGCGATCCAGAATTCTATGCATTCCTTCCTCAAGAAACCCCACCAGCTCTCAATGCGTTGATTCGTTGTACTTGCGCCATAAAGGAAACTTTTTTCTCCTTTAATAAAAAAATAGTAAATACCAAATATCTCCATCATCACCATCATATATAAAGTACAACTGACAGTTAATAGCACATGACCATCATCATATAGCATGCAGTTAGCCTGGTAGATAATAAATGTGGCCTCTATCATTTCAACATAAAAATCACAGTCACATAGTAGATCACTTGCCGTAAATAGTTTAGCCCTCCTCCATCATAATAGAATAGTTAAATTAAATAAGTAATCGAGGTTAAGTTCCATCCAAATCGATGGGCATTCACTAGATGGTTTTAACTGCTGTCCAAGCTTTGTTTTCTTTTATATATTCATTATTCTTCACAGTAAGCAAACTCAGGATGGTGAACTTTTATTACCATAATAACCGTTTATTAATTCTCTGCCATAGTATATATTGTTTACAAATCACCAGGTGTATTTGAATAAATTTCAGTAGTGCTAACATTTTGCGCTATTGTTTTTGTAATAATTCAGAGGTAATGTGTCTTTAGTGTTAGAGTTGAATACTTAACAGATAAAATATCAGACGCTTCATTTTAGATAGGACAAATTCAGACGCTATGTTCATTTAAGATAGGAAATTAAAGCAAATACCTGCAAAGGAGTCTTCATCATCTTGACGCAAGGAGCGCTGGAACTGGCATATACTGACATTTTCGGTTCCTCTGTCCCCCCTTACAATTCTTGGGCAACCACCAGTCTCACTTAACGCTTCAATAAAATATCCCCCAACAAGTTTCGGATCACTGCTGGTGTGATATGCTTTCACCCAAATTATCTTTCTTGAAAATCCGTCAACGCATCCATTTATACAGATTCCAAAGGGTTTCAATTTATCGTAGGAGTCGATATGCCAGATGAAATTTGGACCCTTAGAAAAATAGGAACGCCGATGTAATCTTCGGGACCTGCGTTCTGCGGAACCAGCTGGGTCAAGAATTGAGAGAAGTCCACGGACATCCTCCTTTCTTATTTTAATATCATTTTGTACACATTTATGAAACATCCATCTGTAGCCATGTAATGATCCTGATGTCTGAATTTGATGATTAATAAACCTGACAGCGACACCAATATCTGCGTATCTCCGGCGAACTAGACCTAGTTGTTTAAGTATCCTCTGCAGGTGCCGCATTGATACCACTATTCCATGCTTTCCACTTAGAATAGCCAGTATGTCCTTGTGGGGTAAACCCAAGTCGAAATAAAGACGAATAAGTTGATCACGCTCTTCCATATCGCCATTGACTGCTAAATATAAGCCTAGTCAGGCTGCTTTTCATTGGCTGATAATTCGTGCGCACGGATTACTAACTTACGGACTAACTAATGAGAATTAAGCCAGCTCTTTGTTACAACGATCCTCATTGGCTACTAATTCGTGCGCACGATTTACTAATTCGTGCGCACGGATTAGTAATTCGTGCGCACGAATTAATAAATATTTTTTTCCACCTTGAAAATATATTTTCCACACCTTGTAATTCGTGCGCACGATTTACTAATCCGTGCGCACGAATTAGTAAATCGTGCGCACGAATTAGTAGCCAATGAGGATCGTTGTAACAAAGAGCTGGCTTAATTCTCATTAGTTAGTCCGTAAGTTAGTAATCCGTGCGCACGAATTATCAGCCAATGAAAAGCAGCCTGACTAGGCTTATATTTAGCAGTCAATGGCGATATGGAAGAGCGTGATCAACTTATTCCTCTTTATTTTGACTTGGGTTTACCCCACAAACACATACTGGCTATTCTAAGTGGAAAGCATGGAATAGTGGTATCAATGCGGCACCTGCAGAGGATACTTAAACAACTAGGTCTAGTTCGCCGGAGATACGCAGATATTGGTGTCGCTGTTAGGTTTATTAATCATCAAATTCAGGCATCAGGATCATTACATGGCTACAGATGGATGTTTCATAAATGTGTACAAAATGATATTAAAATAAGAAAGGAGGATGTCCGTGGACTTCTCTCAATTCTTGACCCAGCTGGTTCTGCAGAACGCAGGTCCCAAAGATTACATCGGCGTTCCTATTTTTCTAAGGGTCCAAATTTCATCTGGCATATCGACTCCTACGATAAATTGAAACCCTTTGGAATCTGTATAAATGGATGCGTTGACGGATTTTCAAGAAAGATAATTTGGGTGAAAGCATATCACACCAGCAGTGATCCGAAACTTGTTGGGGGATATTTTATTGAAGCGTTAAGTGAGACTGGTGGTTGCCCAAGAATTGTAAGGGGGGACAGAGGAACCGAAAATGTCAGTATATGCCAGTTCCAGCGCTCCTTGCGTCAAGATGATGAAGACTCCTTTGCAGGTATTTGCTTTAATTTCCTATCTTAAATGAACATAGCGTCTGAATTTGTCCTATCTAAAGGGAGCGTCTGATATTTTATCTGTTAAGTATTCAACTCTAACACTAAAGACACATTACCTCTGAATTATTACAAAAACAATAGCGCAAAATGTTAGCACTACTGAAATTTATTCAAATACACCTGGTGATTTGTAAACAATATATACTATTAATAAACGGTTATTATGGTAATAAAAGTTCACCATCCTGAGTTTGCTAACTGTGAAGAATAATGAATATATAAAAGAAAACAAAGCTTGGACAGCAGTTAAAACCATCCAGTGAATGCCCATCGATTTGAATGGAACTTAACCTCGATTACTTATTTAATTTAACTATTCTATTATGATGGAGGAGGGCTAAACTATTTACGGCAAGTGATCTACTATGTGACTGTGATTTTTATGTTGAAATGATAGAGGCCACATTTATTATCTACCAGGCTAACTGCATGCTATATGATGATGGTCATGTGCTATTTACTGTCAGTTGTACTTTATATATGATGGTGATGATGGAGATATTTGGTATTTACAATTTTTTTATTAAAGGAGAAAAAAGTTTCCTTTATGGCGCAAGAACAACGAATCAACGCATTGAGAGCTGGTGGGGTTTCTTGAGGAAGGAATGCATAGAATTCTGGATCGCACTTTTCCACAGACTGAAGGACGAAGGACACTTTGAAGGAGAGAATTGACAAGAACTTAATGATCTTCTCCTTCCTCGGCATATTACAGGTATAAATTCTTTTTAATAATTATAACATTTTTGAAATAATAATAATAATAATAATAATAATAATATTTTTATTATTTTTATTACCACAGTGGAGGTAATTATAAATGAATAATTCTAAGTAACCCCTTATTACAAATCCAAAGGTTCCATTCGTCTATTAAATATATATATATAAATATATAATTTTTGGAATAATAATAATAGAAATAATAATATAATAATAATAATAATATTATTTTTATTATTATTATTATTATTATTATTACCAACAGTGGAGGTAATTATATATGAATAATTCTAAGTAACCCCATATTACAAATCCAAAGGTTCCATTTGTGTATAGTATATATATGTGTGTATATATATATATATATATATATATATATATATATATATATTTGATAGAGTAAAACTTTGCCTGACGCTCACCTAGTTTGGATATCACTTCAAAATAACGGCCTCTTTCGTTTGTTCTCTTGCCGTTCAAGCCTATCTATTAATGACAGAATGACAGATGGGAACTGTACACATGCACTAAAAGTTTCCTTCCTGTTTATATGCCTCAGTTAATAAAAATAAATGATAATTTATTCTTGTTTCATGTTATCAAGTGTTAAAAAGAGTATTATGTATAAAATTTCATGTACAATGGCAGAAAAGTTTTCAATTTTCAAGTTCAAGTGACGTGAAGTTAACGTAATGTATTTTTGGTTCCACTAAAAAGTGCTCGTAATATTATTGATTAAATTAGTCCACACCTTTAGAGCAATAAACCGGAGCTGTTTTAAACATATAAATATGGACTAATTTCCAGATCTTTCATGGAATCCTTTCATTACACTTTCGAGTTTATTGGCTGTGTATTTTTCGCAAATACAACCATTTCGAGTAACTATGTATATCTGTTTTTTTAAAGCCGAATTGACATACTTTAATCTTTACTAAGGGGAATTGTTGCTTAGAATTTTCGTTCTCTTTATCAGCCAGTTTAAGCTAATTTGTATCATCAGCTGTATGGACGGTTGTATTATTTAAAGGGGCCTATTTCGATATTTGACGTGTATTAAATGAACATAATATCTTGAACCTTTCATAAAACTAAACTAAAAGATCCCGCGGTGCCTAGGTTGTCCGTCTTGTTCATATTCTTGTGTTGATAACATGTGGTGGACCCACCACATTGTACTCCAACGACATGTAGAGGCAGACAGGGCACTCTGGACAACCTGGAAATCCGTCTAAGTTCACTTAGCACATGCAGTTTCAACCTTTGGTATCAAAATTCGTAAGATAAAAGATGTTTTGGCTAATTAAAGTTTGTAAACATGGGCAGGTGCCCATTTACAAACTGTTTATTGATGTTTACAAACAGCCTGTTGATAAACAAACAAAAACGAAACAGGCTACAGGAACGTTATAAATGCTTTTCTGGGCGGGAGTTACTTCCTGATCATGAATTTGTACCAAGAGATAGCCAAGAATACGATAAATTTTATATGCAAGGTAAGTGAATGGCTGGCTTTAATTGCCTTGTTCACTAAACATATAGAATAAGAATGTCCAAACGTTGAGCAGTAAGGGGTTGCGTCCCAGGGGTTAGGATATGGGGTGAACCATTATCAAGGACTAAATCTTAATCGGGGTTTTGTCCGACCTAAACCTGATTTTGATATGGTCTACCCCGAATCCTGATAAAGATTTTCGCCGGACATCTGTTGTGTTTACGAGATACAGCTACCTGTGATATTTTACTCCTGTTATACTGATGTTCTACATTATTATCTGCATGGCCTTTCATATTTTATATTTTGGCAGGATGAACTGGATGAGACGGTTGATGTTTGGAACAATCACATCATCAGACCATCAAAAAATGAAAAGGTTCCTCATGGTCGACCCATTGTAATGTACAGTGTTCCAGAGATATATGCAACTCAGAACTATGTATATCGCGTGCAAGATGAAAACATCAATGAACTCAGTGTTCAGTGCACGTTCCGGAGCTCCATTGCCTGTGATAAAGACATCTTCAATCTAAGCACTCGGTTGATGGCAGAGCATGATCTTAGTCCCCAGAGGGATGCCTACAAGGCACTGGACCTGTACATTGAACTCAGAACAGCTATAAGAGGACTGATTGATACATGAAAAAAAGTGCATAAAAGCTAGCAGCAATATACTCATGATGTTGCAGTGCATTCCTTCAAAAAAGTTGGTTTTTAATTTAAAGTCCCCTCTGTATTATTAACGTAATAATATATGTAGCTTTTACCCGTGAACATGATTTTGGATGCCATCAACGGTTCTCTTATTTTTCTTGCACATCTTTTATTTACATAACAATTTGCTAGTGAACAAATTAAAAAAAAAGGTGTAGATACCCCCTCCTCTCCTTGGCAATAGTGGGGGAAACTTGAGGACCTAGAAAACGCATGAAAACTAGGGACCCATGGGTCTCAACGCTCAGCTGAATTTGTGTATAGGGATATTTGTATACGAGCCTTTTCATGGTAAGCAGAGGCGTATTCAATGGGGGGGGGGGGGGCCTTATTGGCATAAATTATGTTAGCCTGCTACTGACAACTGTCTACAAACTATGGTTTTACAAACTTATATTAACAAACTCACAATAAACCTCACTGACTAGTCAGTCAAGGATAATAATTGCAGATTTGCAGATGTTTCATTATCTTATTTACGCGTGTGTAAAGGCAGCTTCATTAACTTCAGCAAATGTGGCTAAAATCACACACACACTAGCAATTTTAAAATTTGTCGGCGTATATAGACCTTTTCCATATACATGTACATGTATAGCCTTTCAAACATTCCGAACTCAGCTTTTAGTGATACAGGGACGTAAGAATGGACAATTGCACCCGGTACCCAGGCGCGGATCCGGAGGGGGGATCCAGTCACCCTGCCCACTACCCGCTCCTGATCACCATTTTTTCCCCAAGAGACTTATGAAGTATGTTAAACAATTTGCTCAAAATATCCTAAAAGACACTATTTATCATACTTGTCGGCACTATATAAAATACTAGGTTTTATCAAACCTAGTAGTGATTTAGCCTCAGGCCAATTCCATATATCCATGATCCAGCTTTTTAAGTGGGCCGCTACATAGCGTGCCCAAACATCCCTCGCCTACCTGTCATTATTAAATGTATACTTTATCTAATCATACCATTATCTAACAAGATAATGACTGACAGTGACTGAGAAATATGAGTATACAAATGTATGGCTTGACTGAAGAACGGAGGTGTAAGAAAATAAAGGACTCCAAATTCAATTTCTTATAAATAACACTTTTATTTTAATCCTATATCGATTGACGTTACCCGTTTTTTTTTAATTTTGCGCCGAAAAGGAGACACCGTAAAAGTTATTTCGTGAGATGTTTAAAGCCGGGAAATGGCGTGTACGGCCTTCTAGATGATCAAAAGTTTCTTGGGAGGGCCTCCTGACTAGTGCATTAATATATAATATAATATAACATATAAAAGTTCCTAAGCATCTTATGCCCCACCCACCCCCCGCCGGGGAAAAAATCTGGATCCTCGCCTGCACGTCTCCCCCCCCCCCCCCCAACACACACACACCATAACACCATGTACACCTTGTATGGTCAGCTTACCGTGTGGGGTCTGTCCAATGTAAAATTCTTCTCATTCTCATGTTTATATACATATACAAGGAAAACGTGTCTAAAAGGCAAAGTAAAGTCTCCCCCACCCCTCGCCGACCTCGGTGTTGCACCCCCTATCTTCAAATCCTGGATACGCCACTGGTAAAGCCCCTTTCACACCAGGCCTACGTAGAGTTGCGTAGGGCGGGGTACCGACTACGCCGAGCTTACGTCGCCCGACGCTGGCCTACGTGGCAAAACGCCGAGGGACGCAAAGGGGTACGCGAGATGGACGCAAAAAAATAAACCTGTTCATTTTTTTTTGGCGTACTATCGGAGTAAAGCACTGGGTGAAGAAAGTATGCAGTTTTACGCAAGTCTAGGCAACACTACGCTATTGTACGCCATGCCTACGTAAGAGAACGCTATACTACCCAACCGTAAGCAAACCTACATACCCTTTACGCCATCGTACGCCAGCCTATGCACAACCTACGCAGTAACTACGCCGATCTTGCGCATTTGTTCATTAGTACGCCGAAAAGACATACCATTACTTTTCAGTCGGCTGAGAAAAAAATATACGATTGCTGTCAGTTGACGGTCACCAAAAAGTGGGGAAATCGTAATATTGGAAAAAATACAGGTGGCGCCACCAACTTAAGGGAACTGATCAAACTACTCCCTGTCAATATTTAATGCAAGATTAATGGAAATCCATGCTTTAATTATAAAGGTCCTGGAGGCTTTGTTTCAAAATTTTAATTACCCCGGGGGGGGGGGACTTACAAATCCCATAGTTTGGATGACATAGTTCGCAGTGACCTAATTTCACGTTCGAAAAGAAATTTGTTTGACCTCACTTAAATGTCTCTAGGGCCAGCGGATACAATTTGTGTCCAGACGACCAGACAGACAAAGCGCCATTCCTATACCTAAGTTGACTTTCAGTCATCTGAGCTAAAAACACTTATGATGGCAAACCTTAATTCCAGTGGGGGGTGGGGGATACTGTTTTTGGCATATCGTCGTTGTCTGCTTTAATTTTTTTTTGTGAACATGGATAGTATTAGGGCACAATATTTTGTCTTCAAACTTGCACATGCAGGATTTGTGCCAAGCTCTCGGACGAGCTTGAGACCAGAGACCATGTCCTGCAAGGTGATATTTGCATATTTGGAGCCGTTTCCGAACCCAGAGGAGGCATTGTCTATAATCCAGGCTGGCCTTTACCCATTTTTAGGCTTAAGTGCTTGGTTGATTTTGCACAATTTTTGGCCTGTCGACATTTTGCCTGCTGCATATCTCCAGTTTATCTGGTACCATTTTTATTTTAAGAGATGAGTTTTCATCTTGGTGCAAAAATGTAATATAATTATAATTCTTGCTTTTCTCTAAAGGAGATTGTAATGAAACGATTTTAATGTAGGCACAAAATTAACTATTTGATCCCCTTTATTCTAATAAAAAGAGCAACATATATTTTATGAAAGATGAAATCAGCTTCATCCCCCAGTCCCTAACTCGGGTTCAGGTTATGCCCTCATGTCCACTATATTCTACTATTATTTAACTTATTAAATGAATAATTTTAATGCATAAGTGCTTCACCAAAATTTTAGCTTAGTTTAGACTGACGCTTAATGTCACCAGCCCCTCTGCTTGTATCCTTTCTTGACACTCCCCTGTTCACCTGCCATTTTACTTAGCAATAATAAAACATTAAACGAGTACCCCCCACCCCTCCCCCCCCGAACTCAGGTTTTGCCCTCTCGAACCTGTTTTCAGAATCTGCATCTTAAGAGGCTAGCATTCCCAGCAGGGAATTCAATGAAAGAGCAAGAGTAGTGGGTTTAGGGAGGAAACTTTTCCAGTAGGATCTTTATCCAGATGGAGTCTTTCTTCTTGCAGGTAGAATTTTGTCTGTCACTCAAACACTGCCTACAGGCCACAGTTCCTGGAAAAGATGGGAGGTATTTGTCAATATTTGTTTAATATTTGTTTTGGTTTGAAAAACAGGAGTCAACCAGCCAAGTCTATTCAAAGTTACAGCTACAAAGGTGTCCAAACAGAATCCATTATTTCTTTCCAAATTAATCATTTGGTCAGGCTCAATTAATCTGAAGGAAAAAGTAATGATTCGCAAGAAGCTGGTGATAAAAAAGTACACTGGATTCAAAAGTGTCAAGAACAATCCTTTTCAGCAATTGCAAACTAATGGAACTGAATCTCCAAAGGTTCCCAATTTCCTTTTGAAAAGGTACATGCACCAGTTCTAAATATCATAAAAATCCATCTGGTTAAAATCTGCATGGAAAATGGGATATTAAGTGGAGATGATGCGCAGCCTCTTAATATTTGCGTTATTTACAAAATAGCATGCACTATAAGCCACAAGGCACAATGCTAAAAGAGTGTACTTTTCAAAGGCCCCCAAACACTTTAAGTTACAAAATGAAAGTAGATTGTGTACTCATTTAAGGTAAAATATGGCGTACATTAAAAATTGTGACAGAAAAAACAAGCGACCCATGAGTCATGACGCTCAGCTGAGCTATGACATTATGGGCTGAGATTCACAACTTCTAGTCAAATATTTGAAGACCTTGTTTGCTAATTTAGCTGAAACCTTGTAAGATGACAGAAATATATGTCTAGTTATAGCACCGTTATCTTGTTGATGAAAGGTTTGGCTTTAGATGCATCCACAAGCTTTTCAAAGAAGTGGGTCCTGTGACCTTGACCTTTAACCTTGTGTAGTTATGTGTAAATATGGTTCTTTCCCTGTTGGTAGGTGAGCCATATGTGAAAGATGGAATGTTTGGAATGAATCTTTTGGCTATAAGAATTAATTCTGTTGGGTGCACACACACCCGGTTACTCGGAGAATATAGGTCCCAACTACCTAAATTCACTTTCCCAAGGAGATCCTTTTATGACTTCTAAGATTGCATAGGGTTCGTGATCCTAGCCCTTAGGCCAAAAATAAACAAGATTTGGTTCTCAGGCACTTTTATAAAAAATCAACGAGGACGGGCTTTTTTTTTAAATTTTTTTGGTATGATTTTATTAAAATGTCAAATGATAAGGGAAAAGCATGTTAATAACAGATTTATGTTGCTAAATAAGTAAAAGCATAACAAAGGAAATTTTATCAAAATTGTATGATTTTATCTTCTTGAAAGAAATGCCCGAGTGGCTGGAGCTCAAAATTGGTTAGTTTTTATTGAAAATCAAAATAAATTTTTTTATGTTTGATGCGGGGGTTTAAAATTGATGCGGGCAGTGCCTGAGAACCATAACTTTTATTTTTTTTTTTTTTGCCTTACGGTTAAAATTTGTTCCCTGCTTATGGACGATCGGATGGAAGGACAAAGTCCCATCGCTATAGCTCGGAATGACTGAAAGTCAGCTGAGCAAAAAAACTACACAGAGGAAGACTGATGATGATGACAACGACAGGCTAAAAGCCGTCTCCCCCACTGAAAGCAATATATATAATTGAGGTGCACTGATTTTAAATTTGAAATCACACAGAAAGATTAGCCTTAAATATTCTCAGGGGTCAGACTTTCTAGGTGCTTGATATCAGGTTTTGCCCATTAGCATGCAGAATGTAACCATGATCCAATTATGTATTTCAAAGGAGATTTCTGCAGACCCAACTGGATGTTTAGCAAGGACTCTTTAAAATGTTAAATGTCATACTAATAGTCTCATTGAGATATTTATCCATGTTCCTGGATTTGTAATAATTTAGAAGGATCTGACAGTATTTTTTTTCAACTGTTACTATTTGAGAGTGGTGGTCTTGAGAAAAATATGTAAAATTCACTAAACTACACTTGAATATCAGCATTGAGGCCAGAAAAAATTATGACTGGGATTTGGGCTTGGCTGTCGCAGTGGCAACCAAAACACACACACACACACACACACATGTAAAACTGCAGTGCAGAATAGACAACCAACAAGATAAAAAAGCATTATTAAACCAATATGAGCAAATTACATCAAACCAATATGAAATTTTTGATAGCATTCAGCTGGGAATTATCTTATACTTATTGAGATAGAACAAGAAATGTACTTCCAGGTTTCCAGGTACGGCTTCATACAATTTTGTTTTAAGTTATAAACAAGAGACACATTTTCTAGTATAAAGTACAACAGGCCAATACAAATACTGTAAACTACTGTTAGGTGCATCTATGCATGCTAAGTTTTTGGTAACACAAAAAAGTGTATTTAATTTGACATCTGAACACTTGGAGATTAGTGTTTTCTTGAAAACTAACAATAAACATTAAAATATAGTTTTTTTGTCATGGTAGCAATCATTCAAGAAAATGAGCATCATTTCAGCAAATTGAAGTACTGAATATTCTCATCTGAAACTAAATAATGAAATAAAGAGAGACGGTTTCTGATCTCTGTTCCACATGTGGTAAAAAAGAAATCCTCAGAAACAACATATGAATGATTATTCATATTGCCTTCTTTTTATAATTTACAACACATAAATAACTGATACAGTGCAACTTATTCTGTAAACACCTTTTTAAATGAATGCATACACTTCTTTAACGTTTGAAGAAAGCTTGCACCTTATCTGTTTTAGCATCACATGGAACCTCCAATCTTGGTTTTGTTACTGTAAACACTGTAGTGAATCAAGTCTTATTATTATCATACACTAACACTGATGTTGAAAGGATAAAATATTTTTACACAGTTCTCTGTAAATTTTTCCCTTCAAGAGTACCATTTATAATTAAACCATATAAAGGCTTATCACTACATAGCCCGGGAGACAACATGGTGAAAAATATGTATTTATTCATGTGTACAAATAACTAATTTGTGCACACAAATTAATAATCCATGCCCATAAATTATAATATTTTAAACATATATTTTATTTTGAAAAAATATATAATATTTATAATCATATAAATCATATATGTATAATTTATATATATATATAATTTATAAATACTACACATTTATTATTTTAACATATGTCATTTTATTATCTTTCTTGAAAATCCGTCATCGCATCCATTTATAAAGATTCCAAAGGGTTTCAGTTTATCGTAGGAGTCAATATGCCAGATGAAATTTAGACCCTCAGAAAACTAGGAACGCCCATGTAATCTTTGGGACCTGCGTTCTGCAGAACCAGCTGGGTCAAGAATTGAGAGAAGTCCACGGACATCCTTACTTCCTACTTTCTTATTTTAATATCATTTTGTACACATTTATGAAACATCCATCTGTAGCCATGTAATGATCCTAATGTCTGAATTTGATGATTAATAAACCTAACAGTGACACCAATATCTGCGTATCTCCGGCGAACTAGACCTAGTTGTTTAAGTATCATCTGCAGGTGCCGCATTGATACCACTATTCCATGCTTTCCACTTAGAATAGCCAGTATGTCCTTGTGGGGTAAAGTCGAAATAAAGACGAATAAGTTGATTACGCTCTTCCATATCGCCACTGACTGCTAAATATAAGCTTAGTAAGGCTGCTTTTCATTGGCTGATAATTCGTGCGCACAGATTACTGATGGATTAACCAATTAGAATTAAGCCAGCTCTTTAAAACAATGATCTTCATTGGCTACTAATTTGTGCGCACAATTTACTAATTTGTGTGCACCAATTAATAAATATATTTCACTATGTCGTCTCCCGGGCTCCGTACTTATCAATTACACAAAAACAGGATTATGTTGCTTGATAATAAATTACAAGATTTTGTTTCATATTATAACAAAATTAGATTTAACAAAAGTGAGATGACAACTTCACTATGAGAAAGCTGTTCAGGCAACCTAATTCTTGGTCACTAAGAATGGCTCATTTATTTCTGAAATTGTTCACTGATATATCTGTGTTTGTGCTCAAGGAATGGAAAGTAGCCCAAATATCCTAGAAGAAAATAGTCAGTCTATCCTACACTATATCCATGACCCAAACGTTGGATGAAAGCAATTCAGTAAACTCTTCAGATAGTTCAAGAGCTGACTGGTAGGTGTTAGGCAAGTCAAGGACACATCCACAAGTATGTCCAACAGGTGTCCGTGCATACTCACTCATAGGTATGCTGAACTGAACGGTGATGTTGGTACAAGTCAGTATATCTGCACCTGCAAGTACAATAAGTACAATGAGTACAGCAAGTACAACATAAAACTTTTAATAGAAAACTAGAAGTGTAAAAACACTGATCAACATGTACACCATATCCAATACAAGTGAACCACAGGTCATGATGTTAACCTAATGAATGCACTGTGTGACACCATGACCCATATAAATACAGAACTTCTGTTCAAATAGAAAGGAACAATAAGTAATACTCATCTTTGGATGATTTATAGGTATCCACATATTATTCTTTAGGAAACTTATCACAGATATCCCTCATTCTCATTTTTAATAATTAACATCAATATTCTACTGAAATAAAAGCAAGTAACTGCATGTACAAGCTAGGAGTGAACATGACTGACAAAACTTGTTTGAGAGCACAGAGAACACTGGTAGGAATATTCAGACACCCATTACCAGTATTTGAAAATTTAAGCTTCTGAATTATTTAAAAAAAAACAAGGTCTACAGGCCTAATGCGAACCTGTGCATATGGATATACACCAGGTTTAACGCTTCAATGCTGAACCACTACTTTTCATATATATGAACAATGCAAGTACTAAACATTTTGAACAAGAAACAATACACAAACATCACTGCTGAAATTTTGGCATGGGTGCACACAACACAAAAATTATTGTAGGTGGCACCACCAGTCTTGTATACGACAAAGCTATTTGACATGTATAAATATGCCCAATTTCAGGCTGATATATCAAATTCCTCCGTAGAATTAAGCAGGCACATACACTTTGCAAAAGTCATTGTAGATGGCGACACCCCTTGTGAACGAGAAAGCCATTAAAGACACATAGACAGGTCAGAATATCAGGCCTTGAGTCTGATGCACCGGGCTGACCAGGCTTAGGTGAGAAAGGCTGTTGCCCTGAGTGTACTGTGACAAATTACTGGCTCAGGCTACTGCACTGAGTGAGCTCTTGACCTGCACCTGGTTAGACTGAGTGAACTTTTGACCTGTACTTGGCTGCACTGAATGAACATGAGGTTATCACATGATACTCATGAGGTGATCACATGCTACCCATGAAATGATCACATGCTGCCCATGAGGTGATCACATGCCTTGTGCTTGGCTGCACTGATTGAACTCTTGGCCTAAATCTGGCTGCACTGAATGAACTCTTGATCTGTTGCGTAATCTGAAACAGTTGGCAGTTTCTCAACCTATTCAAGAAACATACACAATCTTGGCCTGTTATGTAACTCTGCTAAAATTTATTCAACACAAACCATTTGAACAAACTTGAGAAGGCTCGCCTCTGGGATCATTTCTGTAAAATATTGAACAATTTGGCTGGACTCTTTACAAGAAGAAGAACTTTTTATCAGCTTTTTCCCCTGTAAAATCTAAGTAAATGCAGATAGCAAAAATAAGCTGAATCCATCAACATTTGATATGTGACTGATAATTGCATAAAATTTGGGGATGGTAGCTCCTGCTATTCCTGAGAAATTATGAATAGTGTACAGATGATATGTAATATCATAAATCTACATTTTTTAAAAGCTTTTAAAAAACATTCTTGTCAATATTTTCCATAGATATTCTGAAATCTAAATGTCTAGAGGCATGATGTAATGGATGCTGATAAACTGGTGCTAGGCTAGATGTAACTGCTTCACACAGCTAACATATATGGTAAAATGACTCAATTCAATCTTTATAATTCAGCAAAAATTCATTTTTTGGAACCATAAAAGACAATTATTATTAGAATGATTCAGGGAATTATTCTTGCAAAATATTAAACAAACTGGCCTCAGTATCATCAGTCGAAAAACGTTTTGTAGGTTTATAACTCATATGGGAAAATACAGCAAAATGGCAAAGTTCAGCTTCCCATAACTCAGCCAAAAATCATTGAACCAAAACCATTTGAACAAACTTGAATTATCAACTTCTAAGGATAATAATGTGTGAGATTTAAGAATTTGGCCCGTTGGTTTTTGAGAAGAAGATTTTTGTAGCCAAATGGCTTACATGGGCTGTTATGGCTTATGACTAAATTCAGCTTCCCATAACTCAGCCAAAAGTCACTGAACCGAGACCATTTGAACAAACTTGAATTATCAACATCTTAGGATAATTATTTTGTGAGATTTAAGACTTTGGCCCAGTGGTTTTTGAGAAGAAGATTTTTGTAGCCACTTAGCTAAAACGGGCTGTTATGGCATATGACTTAATTCAGCTTCCCATAACTTAGCCAAAAGTCACTGAACTGAGACCATTTGAACAAACTTCAGAAAGCACTACCCTAGGATCATTTCTGTGCGATATTAAACAATTTGGCCATTTCGTTTCAGAGAAGAAGTTATTTGTAGCCGTCAGTATGATACGGGCACTGATGACCCCCGTACAAAAAAGGCTGATGCAGGTGGCGCCACCAATACCTCAATTTCAGATATGACTCATGTGACCAACATTGGAATAAAATTTGGTGATGATAGCTCAAGCCATTTCTGAGATTGTAATTTTAGTATGCTTTTTTGGACAGATGACTAAGTTCAACTTCCTGTAACTCGGCCAAAAATCACCGAACTTAAACCATTCTAACAAACTTGAGAGAGATTGTTCCAGGAATCATTTGTGTAAAATATTGGACAATTTGGCTGAACAGATTCGGAGAAGAAGATTTTTTTAAGCTTTTTTAGCTTTTTGCCTATAAAATCTAAGAAAATGCAGTTAGCCAAAAATTAAGCAAAATCTGATGAGTTTTTTAGATGACTAATTTTATGCATAAGATTTCGTGATGCTAATTCCTGCCGTTTTCAAGATAGTATGGGTTAAAGTACAGACGACGGACGATGGACACTGCCTAACCATCGCATAAGCTCACAGGTTCGCTAAAAAATTACTGCAAATTATCAATGTCAAATACTGAGATAAAATTCCTTTAAATTAACATATAGGTGGCACCATTAGTCTTGTGGAGCAGCTAGTGTACATCTAGATCTATAAATACCCCAAATCATGAAAATCCATTTAGTCATTCCTGAGATATCAGACCTTTTTTATGAACGTTAATGACAAACACAGGTTTTAAACTCATAATTTTGAGAATACAAGACAGAGTGACCTCATTTCAGGCCTGACTCGTCGTTATCTCAGAATCTGTGCTTATGTGAAGTGGGGGATTTCTGGGTCTAACAGTCATGGCTTGTGTCCTGTTAAAGGCAGCAAACTTGAGTTCCAAAAGTTCAAAGGAAATAAGCATAACAATTAATACAATGTAAGTGGCACTTTCAGACTCCGGCAGCTCACAGAGTTCATCATGACGATTAGTTACACCAAATTCAAAACAATCCACGCAGCCTTTCCTGAGATATCTGATGTATTTCAGTCACAAGATTCATGACTTTTAAAATGCTCAAACATATGGATTTGTCCCATAAGACTGAGAATATATAGGCTGCGAGATTTGATTTTATTAGATTGGGTGGAGCTTATAAAATGCTACACAATACAGAAAAGCAAAAGGCAGACAGACTGACAGTTAGACTGACTGAAATACAAATGGAGCGTCAGACAGACTGACTGACTGACTGGCTAGATGAAAGACAGACTGACAGACAAACAGGCTGACAGGCAGACTGACTGACTGAAAGACAGACAGGCTGACTGACATACAGACAATCTGACAGAAACTTACAGACAGACTGACAGGCTGACTGACAGACAGACTGACAAACTGACTAATCGAAAGACAGCAGACTGACAGACTGACTGTCTGACAGACAGGATGACAGCTAGACAGACAGGCTGTCAGGCAGACTGAAAGACAGACAGGCTGACTGACATACAGACAATCTGACAGAAACTTACAGACAGACTGACAGGCTGACTGACAGACTGACTGACCGCCTGACACAGAGACTGACTGACAGACTGACTGGCACACAGACATAAAGACCAACAGACTGACTGACTCTCTGACAGATGGACAGACAGAATGATTGTCTGACTGACTGATCAACTGACTGACTGAAAGACATAAAGACCAACACCCTGAGAGACTGACAGACAGACTGACAGACAGAATGATTGTCTGACTGACTGATCAACTGACTGACTGAAAGACATAAAGACCAACACCCTGAGAGACTGACAGACAGACTGACAGACAGAATGATTGTCTGACTGACTGATCAACTGACTGACTGAAAGACATAAAGACCAACACCCTGAGAGACTGACAGACAGACTGACAGACAGACAGATTGTCTGACTGACTGATCAACTGACTGACTGAAAGACATAAAGACCAACACCCTGAGAGACTGACAGACAGAATGATTGTCTGACTGACTGATCAACTGACTGACTGAAAGACATAAAGACCAACACCCTGAGAGACTGACAGACAGACTGACAGACAGACAGATTGTCTAATTGACTGATCAACTGACTGACTGAAAGACGTAAAAACCAACACCCTGAGAGACTGACAGACAGACTGACAGACAGAATGATTGTCTGACTGACTGATCAACTGACTGACTGAAAGACATAAAGACCAACACCCAGAGAGACTGACAGACAGACTTACAGACAGACAGATTGTCTGACTGACTGATCAACTGACTGACTGAAAGACATAAAGACCAACACCCTGAGAGACTGACAGACAGACTGACAGACAGACAGATTGTCTGACTGACTGATCAACTGACTGACTGAAAGACATAAAGACCAACACCCTGAGAGACTGACAGACAGACTGACAGACAGACATTGTCTGACTGACTGATCAACTGACTAACTGAAAGACATAAAGACCAACACCCTGAGAGACTGACAGACAGACTGACAGACAGACAGATTGTCTGACTGACTGATCAACTGACTGACTGAAAGACATAAAGACCAACACCCTGAGAGACTGACAGACAGACTGACAGACAGACAGATTGTCTGACTGACTGATCAACTGACTGACTGAAAGACATAAAGACCAACACCCCGAGAGACTGACAGACAGACTGACAGACAGACAGATTGTCTGAATGACTGATCGGCTGACTGACTGAAAGACAAGACAGACTATTGACTGACTCACTGTCTGACAGACAGAATGGCAGAATGAAAGACAGACAGATGACTGATTGAACATCTGACAGACTGTGAGACAAACTGACTGAGAGAAAGACTGACTGACAGACATACAGGCAGACAGACAGACAAACAGTGAGATGTGTTCAAGTTCAAGTTCAGGACAGGTTTCCTGGTTAAAGAGGTAGAAAGCCAGAACTGAGCTACTGATGTGTCAATGATCATGGTTAACAAAGATATGAGTTATAAAAATATAAATTATTTCAATTATCTGTTCATCAGGAAACAAAACCCATGGGATAGTTTCACAAGGCCTGTTTCACCTTAATGACTACCCTTACAGAAATTTTCGGGCATGGAGTATACTTAAAGTGTGCTTCATTAGTGCTTATTTTGTGCTTTTCAGCAAAACTCAGTCTTGAAAAGTGCTTTAAATGTGCTTTTTGAGAACTTAGAAATTTTACTGGATGCTCAAACTATGCTTTAAATGTACCTCATTTGTGCTTTCAGTGAACACCACAAACTGTTTAAGTATGAAACCTACCTATTATGTGCTCCAATAGTACTTAATTTGTGTTTCTTAAACTGCTTCATTCATACTTTATCATCAATACCAAAAACTAAAAAGTTCAAAATGTACCTAAAATATGCTTCATTAGAACTTATTTTGTACTTCCAGAATTTTCCTTCACAAATGAGCATAGGAAATGAATTGTTCTGACGAGTAACATATGAGTCCTACTGTGCTTAAATTGTGCTCCTTGATAGAGAACTGAAGGACAAAGTGGGACTATGCTTCCAGTGTGCTTCAGAAGTATTTTGAATATGAATAACATACTTGAAAATAAACTCCAAAATCTGCTTTAAAGTCCAAAACAAACCTCAAATATGCTTCATTTGTACTTCCTGTGTGCTTCCAAAATTGTCCTTAAGATATGAGCAAGTGAAATGGTTTGTACTGATGTGTATAATTTTAGGTTCTGTTGTGCTGAAATTGTGCTTTTTGTAAAGAATGGAATATCATAGTTTAGTTTGCATCCTGGTAGAGGGCAGCATATGAAAAGGTCAAGGCCACGCAGCAACATGTATATACTAAACAGGAGGGAAAAACTTTTCAACTGAAGTGAGTTAAACATTACTAAGTGAAACATGTTGATCTTTTGTGTTTACCATTAGTTTCCAAACATGCCTTGAAACCTAAAGAATTAAGGTATATTATTACTTATTTCCCAATATGTTACACTTTTAAAAATTTAAAAAGAATGAATACTCATAAATTCAAATATGGCTTCAAATGACATGGTCGTCACAGTTCAAAATATTGTCTGTTCTGTTATAAACAGTGCATATAATGAGGGACAGTTTCAATATGTTAAAGACTTTGATATATTCAATAGTTAATGCATGCAGTTTGAAAAATAAAATATGATGTATAATGCAAGAAATGCTTGCCAAAAATGAAGATGCTGGGTATTTTGTGAGGTGATAAGCTGTACTGGAAAGCCAGATAATAGTTCAGCCTTTAAAAAAAACATCATAGAGTTCATCTTAAACAATGATAATTTGGAATAAACTTAATAATATCTTGCATTCAGTTTGTCCATTTCTTTAGATGAATGTGATTGTATGCTAAATATCATGTTTTTAAGTGCTCATGGTTTGTTGATTGATTCTTGTTGTATCTTGTATGTCTTCTGATGTGCTTCTTATATGATGAAACAGTACTTCAGGAGTGTGCTGATTCTGGGCTTCCATGAGTGCTTCAACTGTGCTTTTTATGTGCTGAAACTGTACTTCAGAAGTGCTCCAATTGTGCTTAATCTGTGCTTTCATGGGTGCTTCACATGTGCATCTTATGTTCTGAAACTGTACTTCAGAAGTGCTCAAATTGTGCTTATTTTGTGCTTCCATGAGTGCTTCAAATGTGCTTCTTATGTGCTGAAACTGTACTTCAAAAGTGCTACAATTGTGCTTATTCTGTGCTTCCATGAGTGCTTCAGGTGTGCTTCTAATGTGCTGAAACTGTACTTCAGAAGTGCTCCAAATGTGCTTTTTCTGTGCTTCCATGAATACTTTTCATTTGCTGAAACTGTGCTTTAAAAGTGCCCCAAGTATGCTTTTTCTGTGCTTCCATGAATACTTCTCTTGTGCTGAATATGTGCTTAAAAAGTGCTCCAGATGTGCTTTTTCTGTGCTTCAGTGAATACTTCTCGTGTGCTGAAAATGTGCTTTAAAAGTGCTCTAAGTATGCTTTTTATGTGCTTTTATAGTGCTCCTGCTCAAATAAATAAGTGCCATTTCAATTCCAGTAACATTTAAGCATATTCTGAATATGCTTTAAAGGTGCTTTTTATATGCCACAGCTGTGCTTAAAGCATGCTCCATTTATACTTCTAGTGTGCTTTTTCTGTGCTTCTTGACTGTGCTTAAACTATGCTTTTTTTCTGTAAGGGTATGGAAAATGACTGTATATGTATACAATATGTTATAGTACACCAGCTGAAAAAAGTAAAATATTCTGCACATTATTAGATTTTGATTATGATGACTTAAATTTACAGAATTTAAAGTGTAGTAATACTCTTATGATAATACAATAATATAGATATATTAATCATATATATGTAAATTATATTATTATTATAATATAACACTTTTAATAATAGTTTAATGATACTCTATATCTTATTTTTTTTTTTTTGGGGGGGGGGGGGCTTTTGTCCTCTTTCTCATAAAAGGAGGGGGCTTTTTGATGGGGATAGGAAGCTTTTTAACTGGGGGGCTTTTGTTCTACACCAATCTGTCCCATCTGTTATCTAACTATCGTCCTTGCATAACCTCTGTTTGTTCATTTATTTATGGTGAAAATCGCCAATACCTCAAGTGTATTATGATGGACTGCCCTGAAATTTTGCATGTGCATGAAATTTTGATAGCTTATTCTCGTACACAAGACAGATGGCACCACCTACAAAAGTTTAACAGTGGCTTCCATTTGTGAGTCTGTTTTGGGTTAAAATCATTCATATCTCAGGCCATTTCACCTGACCACTCCTGAGATTCAGGTCAGGTGAAATGGCCTGAAATTTTATTTAGGCACAGAACATTGATAGCTTTACCTCATTAACAAAACAGGTGGCAAAACATATAGTACTTACTAGTAGTGCACATTATAGTCCTCCCACTAATATGACTTCCTCCCACTAATATGACTAAATATTATATATCTCCCTTGGTCAACAAGATGTAATTCACTGTTGTTGCTATTTAACTACCCATATTCTATTTTTTCCAAGGAGAACTTAAATTACTTATTAGGTCTTCCAGGGCTGCAGAGGTTAATGATCTTAGACCTTAAAGTTTGTGCCCTGTTCACAGACAACCATACAGCTGGCAGGATTGACAGATGACAGACAAAAAGCCATCACTACCATATTATCTTACATGTTACACAATTAGCTGAGCTAAAAATCACAATTATAAATGCCTTACCTGTACAAAATCTTAAGAAACGTTTCAAAAGGTCCCCTGCACTGTTTCTGATAAATTTCTTCAAGAATTCAGCACAACACTTTTCCTTTGGTCCCAGATTATCCTCGAATTTCAAGCATGAGATAACCTTCTTTGGTTTTGGAGTAAGTGTTGAGATGAGGTCTTGAATTTCTGTGGAATTCATCTGCAGATGGCGCGCAAAAATTCTATTCCAGCACTCAGAGACATATGCAGGTTCTTGAATTTGCAATAACAAGAGCATTTAAAAATCTGAGTAAAAGATAATGGAACCCATAACAGGCTGAAAAGCAAGAATTAATAGCAAATTACTGTAAATACTACTTAAGGATATCCTTTTATACTGCTGACTTTTAATCTTATGAGCATTTGACAGAAAACATACAACTGAATAGCTTCCTGTGTTGTTACATTAAAGCTCTGAAGGTGTATGCATTACCACTGAGTGCCTCCCCTAGAACTGCTTCTGCATGAATAATAAAGACCAATAAAATTGACCAACTTATTGTTAGCACCATGATCTTGGATAAGGGTTGAAATGGGTAGACAATTTACCAAACAATGCCAATTTATCAAACCCTGAGATATCCAGAAAAGTGGCATCAGGGATGCCATAGTTTCCCAGACTTTCATCAGACACCCGTTCAGGTTTCATCAAACACTAACATCTTTATTTACATGCTAAATAGATGTCAGCATAAGTCTGGTGCAATAGGAAAAGATGTCCAAAATTAATGGCCTGATAAAATTTCAATCAACAGCTATTCCTTTGAAAGTTAAAAATAAAAATTATATGAGAACACAAATTTAGATGGCAACACCTTGTACTAAAGGGAATAATTATATATTTCTGTGCAATTAAAAATGGTATCTTTGCAATGTGCAAAAATAGCAACAGTTATTATTAAAAATATTTCTTTCTTTCACAAACATAAAAAGCCAGAGAAATAAAGTTAATCTTTCCCAATTAACAGCAGAAAAAGTAAGCAGTTAAGCTAAAAGAAAACATTAAGACCCAGTAGATTAAGGACAAGTAGGTTACCAGGTGTGACAAGGTCAAGTTGGTGTTTAGAACAGAAATGGCTCCAGACATAAAAAGTTACACTTGATGAACCAGGTTAACCAAATTATTTCATTTATTTTTCATGGAGTCAGACCTGTCTATATGTAAGGATAATGCAAATTTTTTTTTCTCAGTAAAATACATTTCTTGCTGGCTGGGTATGCGGCTTGCCTGCATGAATGATTGTGATGTTATGTGTGATTCTGGCCAAAATTGGACCTTTGAAGGTCAAGGTCATTCTACAAGCGATAGTCATAACCTCATTTTAAAAAGACTGTCCTCTCACCCATATATATGTTTAAACAAAATCCCAAAGAGATCTGGGAAATAATTTTTAGTTATAAAAGAGACAATAAATGAAAAATATGTCCTACAATGCCAAAGATGATGTATTTTTGTTTCTCTTCATTGCCACATAAATGGTAAATTGTATTTAAAAGATTTAAAAGTAAGCTATTTTAGAAAGTTGTTCTTAATTCTATCAGTCTTAATCCATATGAATTTGTTAACATTATAGCTACCTGTGAATTAATATTTAGAAATATGTACAGTGCATGAGGCACTCCAACACCTAATTAAAGCCACTAGTATTATATAGTGTTATATTAGTATTAATTTGCACACTTTATATGGTAAGTGGGTCCTATAATCTTGACCGAGCACCAAATAAACTTGAAATACTGGGAACATAATACATTTTTAAATACTTGTAATTGCTTTTAATAATCTATGTGCATGTCAATCTACGCATTATTTGTGAATAGACTGAATAGAATAGAATGTTCTGATATATCTTTAAGTGATATCCTAGTATCCACCAAATAGACCAAGTGTAATCAAAATATTCATCAGAAATGTTTGCTTGCTAAATTTCATTTTAGAAACAGTTTAGCCACTTTTAATTTCACTGAGGTGATATGACTACATATTGTTAAATCCCTGGCCATTCATTTGTTGACTGGTTAATACATCCATCCATAAAAAAACTGATGAACAGCTTATATTGTTGGTAAATCTATCTTTTGTGTGTACAAATGTCTCTTTTCTCATTAAAGGTGCAGGCAATGGTCTTGTCACTCGTGTGAAAATGTCTGGCCCCCACAATAGTCACACAAAATATCCATGAACGCCTATCCGAGCTCGCCTATCGCCCTATTGCCTGTAGGCCTATTGGGCTGCTGCCGGCGGCAAGAAAATATTATACAATTTTAAAAGTGCAGTGTCATGAGTGTGAATACATAAACATCATGATTACTTCTATGTCTACATTTTCTACACATCCATTTGCAGGCAATTTTCAGCGATATACTGATTATTACTGGAGCACACGTTTGGGTTTACTTGTCGGTCTTACAAGGCGGGCTGACCTGAGAGCGATAATTAAACGATTTATGAATTCTGAAACGGAGTTTCTTTTATAGTTTATTGACATATATAGCATACCGTATAAACCACGCCAGCCTCAATTTAAAAATACATAGTTACAAGTGGGACTGACCTTCTCATTTTCTATGGAGGAGATGGTCTCCTCTGATAGACCCCTCTCCCGTAGAAAATCATTGAACTGCAGCTGTCTTAAGGCGTTGGGCTCCATTTTGACAACGGGTGCCTGGACTGAGTCGATGTGTGCTTGCTTCTCATTGGCTAGTAATTCGTGCGCACGAGTTATTAATTCGTGCGCACGAATTAGTAGCCAATGAGCATTAAGCCAGCAACATAAGAAAGCTGTTCTCATTGGCCACTAATTCGTGCGCACGGATTAGTAATTCGTGCGCACGGATTAGTAATTCGTGCGCACGAATTAATAAATATTTTTTTACACATTGGAAATATATTTTTCACGCCTAGTAATTCGTGCGCACGGATTAGTAATTCGTGCGCACGAATTAATAAATATTTTTTCCACCTTGGAAATATATTTTTCACGCCTAGTAATTCGTGCGCACGAATTAATAAATATTTTTCCCACCTTGGAAATATATTTTTCACACCTAGTAATTCGTGCGCACGAATTAGTAATTCGTGCGCACGGATTAGTAATTCGTGCACACGAATTAATAAATATTTTTCACCATGTCGTCTCCCGGGCTCCGTAGGTATGATTATTACAATATGGGTCGTTTTTAATACAATATGGGCCGTTATCACAGTATGGGCCGTTTTTTATTACATTATGGGCAGGGTATGATTATTACATTATGGGTAATTTTTATTACAATATTGGCCGTTTTTACATTATTGACCGGTTATTACATTATGGGTCGTAACACCTTGCTTCACTCCAAGCCATAATATGTTTCAAGTACATTGGTTACAGTTCATATGCAAAATCAGGCCAGGTAACTTTACACAAAGTTATGACCAGCTCCCATTGCAAGGACAATTGTTTAAAATCTAGATTTCAGATAAATGATGCATCATCTATTCTCTATAACAAATTGACGTTAAACCTAGAAAAGACACATTTGCATAGTGTTGTTACAACTGTCAGTCAGTGTAAGGGGTTAACAGGAATAAATTAAAATTTATTATTATTAATTTTTTCTTATTACTATTTATAAAACACCTGAAAACATTTAAATATTTATACAAAAATATCAATGTCTTAAAATGAGTGTTTTTATATAGAATTTTATATTCATGTTCTACTGAACTGCCAGATCATCAACCCGCAGCCCGCCCCGCCCCGTGCTTATTTAGATGTAAAGCAGGCCTCTTTCCGCACAGAATCCTAAGTGGGGGCCCGCGGGCTGCGGGTCAAAACCCTTATATATATATATATATAAAGCCCTAATATATAAATATATATATATATATGAGAAAGAGATAGTTTTTTTCTTTTGTTTTTCTTTAGTGTAATAAAGCAGTGGTAGGCTGACACGAAATTGTAAACGTAAATAAATTTTAAGAATCTCGTTTTCGCTGCATCAGTATATATACATGTGACCCAGGTGGGGTTCACTTAGACTTGACCAGTCCATGAAATGGCTCAAACTAATGGGGCTGTCCCATTTGGGCGACGCTACAGGCGAATACATGCGACCACGATGTCGCCTCATGGTCGCCGGGGGGTCGTTTGTATGGTCGCCTGTAGTCCCCCAAAGACGCGTGGCTTCTTACCGGTCGCCTCTGGATTTTCGACATGTTCAAAATTCTCAGGCGACAGCTTTTTTTTACGCTTGTGAGCGTAGCCTGTCTTCCAATGGCGTAGGTGCTGTCGTAGGGTATCGCCGATGACGTTGGTTGTCTTAGGTCCTGTCGCAAGCTGTCGCCCGGTGACGTGGATTGTCGTAGGTACTGTCTTGGGCTGGTGTACTTGATCACAGGCGCTTGAATCCCTATTTGTAATAAAGTCTTCATATCCCCAGTGTTCTTAAAAATACTACGAAAGAATCAGTTCAAAAGTACCAATAAAAAAACGGTCATACCATACTATCATAATATAATAGATAGTATGGTATGACCGTTTTTTTTTTGTTCTTTTGAACTGATTCTTTCGTAGTATTTTTAAGAACACTGGGGATATGAAGACTTTATTACAAATAGGGATTCAAGCGCCTGTGACTTGATACAGGGCCCATCCTTGTCCCCGGCTCCTCACATAGCACAGGGTCGAAACTTGTCGAAGCTTGTCGCGGGTGGACGTAGCATAAATTCTGGTGTCGTAGGTTGTCGCTAGTGTAGTCGTAAGTTGTTGTAGATGTGGTAGAAGATTGTTGTAGGTGACTGTCCTTTATCGCGGCGATTGTGTCGCCGGTTGTCGTAGCTTGTCGTCAGACAGTCGTAGCTTGTCTTAGACTATTGTCGTAGCGAAGGTCCTGTTGCTAATTTTTTTGGCGACCATGAGCCGACAGCTTGGTCGCCTGTACTCGCTTGTAGAGTTGCTTAAGTAGGACAGCCCAATAAATTGTTGCCTCTGACCAAGGAGTTTACCTGTAAACTCCTTGCTCTGACAGAGAAATCAAACGTTCTCTCACGGTCTTGTAATGCTAAGTGTCAGTGCTGCCACCGTGCGGCAAATTATATTAACTATTTACCACTCTGGCCCTCTTATTTCAGTTACAACACGGAGCTACGTGTATCGGTCATAGGCGGCGAATCTGGGGGGTGCGCGGGGGGGGGGGGGGGGGGGGGGGCTGTAATGAAATTGTTAGGGGGGCTGAGCCCCCCAACAAATTCATGGGTATAAAAACATTCACTATTTTTATTATTGAGTATTTGCACTCTCATATATATATATATATATTCTCCTCCCCTTCGCGCCCCCAGTACTTGGAGTACCATATATACATGGCCGCAGCCTCCGGGAATTGAGGTGCTAAATTAAGTTGATATTCTGTGTCAAAATGCATCCATTGCCAGACAAATAACAATCTCTTAACAAGGAGGCACTATTTTACTGAGTAAGCATTGACCAATAAATGAGAGCAAAAATGCACCAGAATGCAGTAGTATACATAGTTTTTTTTCGAATTTTCCCACCCTCTTCCGTCGGGGATTTCCCCCTCGAATCCACTTACTGCCCCCTGCCGTAGGTCGCCTACGGCCCTGATATATATATATATATATATAAATATATATATATATATATACACATATTTATACATATATATATTATTTATATATATAAAAATTATATAATATATATGTATAAAATATATATGTATATATATATATATATATATATATATATATATATATAGATATATAGAAGCCATAAAGAAAGACGTACCTATGCAAAATATTCAAAACGCATTGGCCTAAAAATTACAATTGAGGTAAACAAAAATACCGTTGACTTCCTAGACATAACTTTGGACCTACAGCGTGGTAAATACACACCGTTTACGAAACCAAACAATACGCCATTATATGTCAACAACAAAACCAACCACCCCCTGGAATAACCAAAAATATACCCGATTCGGTCAATAAACGTCTTTTCAAAATATCCTCAGACGCCAAATCATTCAACCAGGCAGCACCCATATACCAGGAAGCGCTTACAAAAAGCAGATACAATTACCAATCAAAATATACCTCAACATCGGAACCCGTAGCCTGCAACCGGTAAAGAAAACGACGTCGAGATACCATATGGTACAATCCATTGTACAGCAAAAACGTAACGAATAATATTGGTGAATATTTCCTGAAAATTGTGAATGAAGAATTCACCAAAGAATAAAATTACACAAAATATTCAACAGAAATACCATCAAACTGAGTTATAGTTGCATGCCTAATATGAAGCAATATATTGATGGACACAACAAGACAAAACTCTCAAGGAATGGAAATGCCTCAAATTCTACTAAATGCAACTGCAGAAATCCAACGCAATGCCCATGTCCGGCCACTGCTTGAAAGAATCAATTGTATACCAAGCGACCGTAACAGCCGCAAGTGAGCAGAAACAAAGCTACATAGGATTGACAGAAAACTCATTCAAGTCACGCTATGCTAACCACAAATCATTCTTCATGAACAAATCTAAGAAATTTAACACAGAACTTAGCAAATAGATCAGGCAGCTAAAAGACAAAGGTGTAGACTACAGTATCACATGAGAAATACTGAAACAGGCAAAGTCTTATAACAAGCGCTACCAACAGATGTAATCTATGCTTATGGGAAAAATACTATATCATTTGCAACCCACATAAGGCCACCCTCAATAAAAGGAACGAACTTGTCACCGCCTGTAGGCATGCGAACAAATTCCTCCTTAAGAATTTCATAACATAGATTTAAGTTTATAGGATGCCCCCATTTCTCTCTCTCTCTCTCTCTCTCCTTCTTTCTTTCATAACAGCCACGAGAAAACACATGGAGAGCCCCATGTTTATATACACATATAGCCGTCTTAAAGCACTGTCACAAACTGCTCTCAGTACAGCCTCTTACCAGCCCCCCTCATAAAGCGACGTTTGACCCCAGTCCTCCCGTATCCCGACTCTCTTTATCTGATCCTGGTATATCTTTGCCCCAGGGTGCATATTACACATATTTACACATATTTACACAACAGGCCAGTAACATATATACATTCAAGGTCGCATATCTATGTAACACGTATATAACGGTATGATCTAGTCCATTTCAGCCAGACAGCATTACCTGACGAGTACAACAACATATTGCACGAAACTGCGTATTAGTAAAATGTCACTAGTCTGAAAATAACTTTACTTGACTCGTCATCATTTTGTATAATTATAAAGCTCTGGTGAAATGCCATGGAGCACTTAAGTTGTTGTTGCTTGCAGAAAACCTGCAGATCTATATATATATATATATATATATATATATATATATATATATATATATATAAACAAGTGACCCATGGGTCATGACGCTCAGCTGCCAAGCATGACCTGCGACATCATGGGCTGTGATTCACAACTAGTAATATTGTTGCAGAACCTATATGCCAATTTTGTTTAAACTTTCTACATTGCCATAAATTCTTATCATATATGTCTGGTTAAAACATAGTGAACTAGATATTTCTTGGCACTGCAGGTGCCAGAGTATCCCCAGACATAGTAGACCCCCCACCCCCCTTTAAGAATAGGCCCCCATTTTTAGCAGCATATACTGACACTTGGCAAGCAATTATTGTTTCTTCCATCTATCAATCCACAATCTTTTTGAAGATGTTGGTCCTGTGACCTTGACCTTTGACCTCATGACCCAAAAATCAATTGGGGTCTTGCTTTTTCGATGGGACATACATAAGTCAAGTTTGAAATCTATACATCAATAAAAGCAGGAATTATCATCCAGAAACTAATTTGATGGCTCCTGTGGCCTTGACCTTTGACCTTGTGACCCCAAAATTGATATTGATCATCCACTTTTATATATAAATCAACAGAGGTCTAGATTTATTGATGGGCCATATATAAGTCAGGTTTGAAATCCATATATTAATCCAAGCTTGCATTATCATCTCAGGAACTAATTTTTGGACATATGGCTCCTGTGACTTTCACCTTTGACCTTGTGACCTCAAAAATGACAGGCGTCTTCCTCTATTGGCAGGGGAACTGTATGTGCAAGATGAAATGTCTGAGATGAAATGTTTGGCTGAAAATGCATCCACATCTTTTTGAAGATGTGTCCTGTGACCTTGACCTTTGACCTCATGATCCCAAAATCAATTCGGTTCTTGCTTTTCCAATGGGACATATACAAGTCAAGTTTGAAATCCATACATCAATAAAAGCAGGAATTATCATCCAGAAATTAATTTTTGGACAGATGGCTCCTGTGACCTTCACCTTTGACCTTGTGACCTCAAAATTGATAGGGGTCTTCCTCTATTGGCAGATGAACTATATGTGCAAGATGAAAGGTCTGAGATGAAATGTTTGGCTGAAAATGCATCCACAATCTTTTTAAAGATGTGTCCTGTGACCTTGACCTTTGACCTCATGACGCCAAAATCAATTGGAGTCTTGCTTTTTCAATGGGACATATATAAGTCAAGTTTGAAATCAATACATCAATAAAAGCAGGAATTATCATCCAGAAACTAATTTTTGTACATATAGCTCCTGTCGCCTTGACCTTTGTTCTTGTGACCCCAAAATTGATATGGATCATCCACTATTGGCAAGTGAGCTATATATTCAAGATGGAAGACCTTGAAAGTTTGGCTTAAAATGCATCCACAGTATCTTGTAAGATGCAAGTCCAGTGACCTTGACCTTAGACCTCATGACCCTAGAACCTATAGGGTTCTTACTTTAGTAGTGGGCCATACATAAGTCACGTTTGAAATCCATATGGCTATCAACACTGGAGATATCATAAGAGGTGTGTGATTTTCACCAAATTTGGACACATTAAAGGTCAAGGCCACTCTCATGGTAAAGGTCATGACCCAAATGTAAACAGACCTCATCCCATAGCCCATCTCTCTACATGTGCATAATATGAAAGAAATCTGTCCATTAGTTTTTGACTTATAATGCTTACAGTACTGTCAAGTGGCAATTATGGGGGTATTAAAAGGCGTAAAAACAAGAAAAGGATAATAGGTGGCGCCACCAGTTTCCGGTATATCACAAGGCTATCCTAGATCTTCGGTCACCTTAATTTTTAGACCAGTCCATGCAAGCTTACTTGAGATATTTAAGAATTTGTGTTATTTTCAGCAATAATTCACCTATTCAAGGTCAAGGTCATTCTCCTAGCATAGGTCATGACCCCATTTTAAATAGGTTTCGTCCCCTTACCTTTATCTATACAAATGTAAAGTTTGAAAAAAATCAGTGAAATATTTTTTGAGTTATCCCACTCACAAGGTTTTTCTGCGGCACAATGATGGTCTGAGGCAAAATGTATGGTTGTTGAGCTATCAGGAACTAATCCCACAGCTTGCTCGATACCTGTCAGTCTCAAAAGGAATACCACAAAGGCCACACTTTAGATCAAAATACAGCAAAAGATCAAGGAAATCCATGCAAGAATTATTGTGAAACAGGGCTTCCATATTAATTTTTATTCAATACAAGTCAACTGTACTGAGCTTTCATAAATGATGGTCATATTTATTAAGAAATCTTTGACCCAATGCAAGATAACATTAATATACATCCCACTGCATTCACTTTAATAGTTCTTGAGATAATATGTTCTAAAGGAATTTAAAGATGGCTTCCTGGTGGCCATATTGGATTTCTGACAGGTCGGAAATTGAACAACAAACATCCTCTAAAAGGGACCAAACATCATAAACAAATCACAGAAACTGCCCTGGCAAAAGGATTTCTGAAATGGCTACCTGGCAGACATAATGGTTTTCTGACAAGTCTGACATTTGATATCACACATCCTCCAATAAGACACTAAACTTGTAGCAATTGCTTCAAAGAATGTAACAGTTATGAATGTCAAAAACAATTCAAAAGGCATGATCAGGTTGGAGAGCTCTCATATCAGATTTATGAACATGCAAATGTAAAAAGTGCAAGTCCAATTTGTTTTAATTATCAGCTTACTATTCAATGGGGTCAGCAGGGTAGGTAAACTGCAAAACCTAAAAGAAAAGAAATGCAGAAAGCATCACTAAGAGTCTTGTAATCAAATAAAGCCATCCTAAATCCAGGTAAAGACCCACATATTATCAGAACAAACACTTGCTGGTATATCTGATGATTTGTATAATAATATTCAGATATCTAGAAAACTAAGTTTATTGCTATGATTCCATGATATAAACTGCAAAATGTTCCCATCATTTTATAAATCAGTAGCTAAACCTTAACACTTAACTCTCATAGTCTTAATGCCTGGCCAAAGCATTCCAGCAACAGTGTTTTTGTTATGCACTAATGATATATCCTTATCACTCCATGAGCTGATACAAAAGGGAGTCATATATCACAAGTGTCACTAACAATTATGGGCTCATAGTGACATGTACCAGTTGTGAGTGCCATGGTTATATATACAAGAAAACAAGAAAAATAGAGATGATCTACAAAATAAGTTATTGTGAACATCCCTGACCTAAGACCTTGGCCTTTTGCCCACATATCAACTGGATTCTTTCTAAATGATGGGTTACTACTTACCACTTACATCTGGCCGGGTGTAATTACTTGGCAACCAATGAGTGAATAACTTAGACCTGCAACCTTTAACCTCCTGACCAGCTGACCTCAAAATCAATTAGTTATTTCTTCATGCAAAAAGACCCATAAATATGAAGTTTGAATCAAATTCAGTGATGCATAGATGTGGCATATGTGAAAAACTGAAGGTTTGGGTTGAACAGTTTCACTTGAAATATGTTCACAAGCATTTAGAACAATATTGTGACCTTGACCTTTGACCTTTTGAACTCAACATCAATAGGCTTCTTCTCCTATTGGTAGGCAAGCCATATATGACAGATGGAAAGTATAGATTGAAAAGTTTGCCTTAAAATGACTCCACGCAAGAAGAGGGTGCTGTGAACTTGACCTTTGACCTCAAAATCAACAGGTCTTTTCCCCTGTTGGCAGAGAAGCGATATCAGTGCTGAAAGTTTTGGAATAAAAGGTCTAGCTTGAAATGTGTCCACAACCTTTTCAAAGAAGTGGATCCTGTGACCCTGACCTTTGACCTTGTGACCTCAACATCTATAGGATTCTTCTCCCACTTAGTAGGTGAGCTATATGTGAAAGATCAAAGAATTGGGATGAAAGGTTTGGCTTAAAATGCATCCTGAGGCTTTTCAAAGAAGTTGGTTCTGTGACCTTGACCTTTGACCTTGTTACCTCAAAATAATTATGGTTCTTCCCCTGTTAGTAGGTGAGCTGTATGTGAAAGATGGAAGGTTTTGGATGAAAATTTTGGCTAAAAGAAGTATTTCTGGGGGGTGCAAACACACCCCATAACTTCGAGAATATAGGTCACAGTGACCTAATTTCAGGTTTGCAAGGAGATCTTTTTAGAACCTCTAAGACTGCAAAGGGTTCATGGCCCTAGCCCCTACGGTTACGATTTGTGCCCTGCTAACGGACGGACGGCCGGACGGCCGGCCGGACGGACAGACGGAAGGACGCCGGACAAAGACCCATCGCTATACCCCAGCATGACTGAAAGTCAGCTGAGCTAATAATATATATGTATAAATATGTGTATATATATATTAATATATATATATATATATATATATATATATATATATATATATATATATATATCTATTATTGGGCCCCAAAATGAAAATTTGGTTTCGCCGCCAATGTCGGTGCATGGAATCACGTCGGTATTTTTGGCAGGGCTAAGGTACACTCATATTCTCACTGCCCCACTTACCAAGCTGTGAGATAAAATACTGCATCTGCACATGGTGAAAAACTGGGACGCAAATGAGGACTGCATGTGGCCTGTGTATTCACAGGCGGATCCTTGAACTGAGTGTGTTGCTGGTATTTTCCCGTGTAGAAAATCCCTGCATAATTAACTAGGAGATATGGGAAAGGGTGGTGACTGAGACAGTTACTCGGAGAGGGCCCAAGGCTGGCACGACGGGCAAGTATATATTACATGATATTGACACGTGGGATCATTTAATCCATGGGCTTGGAGGGGTCATCGTGCACCCCCCCTGGGATTTTATGACATAGGTATTTTTAGATCTCCATGTATGTCAAATTAATGAATTAAGATGTTAACATTGATTATTTTGGGATACACTACCCTTTAAGGCCATTTAAAGACAACCGCGTCTTTATACGCACGGCACCCGCGGACAGGTAACCTTGATAAGGGGGTAGAGGTATGTAAATGCTTATAGCTCGCTTAATATTTAACATATTCACTTCAAATAAACTGCATTGTGTTCACAAATATTAGGAAAACGTCACTGGCAATATTAATCATATGAATGTTTTATGTATTTTTGTTGATTAAGCAATTAATTACTATACATATAAAATATCCAAAAAGAAAATTGAATTTATCAGCTTTTTCTTTAATTTTTCCCAACAGTAGTTTATTTTCAAGATGCTGCTGCATTTCTGAATTTCTAGTGCATTTATACATTAGTTTCTGACATTCTTACAAACCTTGTTGATATCTTTATGAATATTTGTCCACATACACCTGCAATGAATGACCCATTGTTAATTCTAATTGATGGTATCCCTTGTTTATAAGACGGATGTGGTGTTCAATGTTCCTCTCCAGATGCACTGATTTTCACTGTGATGCTTCCTTGATAATAAGAATTGTAATTTGTCTGAACCTGAAGGTGTTTATTGGTTTTAAAAATAATGGAAACCCTTTCTTGAGCAATTTTTCACATATAATAATTATACAAAAATAATCATATTTAGACCCTAATATAGGAAGGGTCACTGTGCATCCCCCTCTGGAATTTTATTATATCGGTATTTTTAGATTCCCGAATATGTCCAGTTAATGAATTAAAATTGTGTTGAAATTGATTATTTTCGGATTCACTACCCTTTTATGGAACTTAGAGAGAGACAATAGGGGACAGGAGGCTTGATAAGGGGGTAGGGATATGTAAATGTTTATAGCTCGCTTAATATTTGACATATTTACTTCAAATAACTGTATTGTATTTGCAAACAATCAGAAAAGTCACTGGTCGATATATATATATATATATATATATATATATATATATATGTATGTATGTATGTATTACATGCTTTTGTTGATGAAGCAATAAGTTATGATATTAATAAAACTTCCTAAAGAAATTTCACAGATTTTTATTTAAACACTTTTCGCTGTGGAATATTTTACAAGATGATGTTGACATTTCTGAAGTTCTAGTTTATGAATACATTAGCCTTTGTCAATCCAAAACATTAACAAAAAAATAAAATTATGTAGACATCAATGAATGATATAGTGTTTCATAACATGTATACGAGGTGGTCCGTGTTCCTCTCGATGTACCTCAGCGTGACGCTTCCCTTATACCAAAAATAGTCATTGCTTCGAAACTAAGGGTATAAACACTAGTAAACTCTTTATCCATGCAGACTATTTTGAATATATAAGTGTATAAGGATTTTAAACATTCTCCAAATATAAGCACTAACCCGTCTTATGTTAGCCCTTCCGAAATGTGAGGTTTTTGTACTTTATAACCAGATAATTCAATTACTTTGGGATTCATGAAAAGTCTAGGCCCAGTGCACCAGGCCTGTAAAGTAAGTAATCAGGAAAAGTGTCCACCATAATTTTTAGGCAAGTTTCAATTATCATGCATAATTATTAAGCTAGCTTCTACTGCTTTATTGTTTTATTTTATTATAGTTGACGTTCTCTTGTCCGTTTAATAGTTATTTTTTATATATGTTTTTGTTATTACATACATAATATGACCGAGCAACATATTCCCCAGCAACACTTTCCGAGTCGTGTTCTCGGAAGGTGACATTTCATTTTTTTATTTATAAGAATGAGTAAATATATCTGTTAGATTATGTGGTGGGAGTAAGTGTGCTTCATTTCAGTGGCATGACTGTTTTCTAGTGACCATCTTTTGCCTTGGGGTCCTAAGCTTTATTTTTCTGTGGATTAATTATGTAAAAGTTCAAAACTTTAAAAATCCTTTCTATCATATTGTGTCATCCTTTGGCCAATTTCAAAATATGGTAATGTACATTGTGTAATACCTAATATGGAAGCGTCTGTATTTATTGCACATTGTCTATTCCTTTGCTATTTTTATGGATCAATTCGTTTAAAGTGTAAATAAATAGCACTGAAAATAACACACATACCTCTGCAAATAACAAGGATAACAAGTGATGGATCCTGGTCAAAATTTGATGTGTGGCCCGTGAACCAAGGAACTATATTAATTTAAGCTGATAGTAATGGTTCACGTTTCACCAACTTGATGCTTGCATCACAGGTGAGCTCAGATTACCAGAACATAAGCGGCTAAAAAGGTCACAACTGTTCATGCAAGTGGGATAAACTTTCTCTATATTCAGAAATTTGAACTTTTCTCTCAGTACCTTTGACTGAAGATGGTCTCTTCCCCTCCTAGGACAAAATATTATCTCCTAATACCGAATATTCCTTCAAACAAAATCATATTATGTTGATCACGGTAATCGGTTAATATTTTGGCAGAAATCAAATAAAGACATATACTGGGCTTGCTAATACGAAGAGGGCGAATAACCACATGTGAACAAACAATATGGTGATTCTCTAATGATAAATACATTTAATATTATAGAAGAAATTGATCACTGTGACACCTCGATTCTGGTATATGGATCAAGCTGAGACCTAATGCAGCATTAAAGCTGCCAGTATTATAAAATAGAAAGCCTATCTTGATATTTACGAAAAATTTCAATTCCCATTAAAAAATAAACCTAACTGAATGTCTAAGCGTGTTTTTTTAAATAATGTCCTGACCTGTTGGTACTACATTTAGTGGTAATCTCATTGGCATCTGTGCCCTTATACTGTGTCCGGTATAAGACCACAGGCTTTGTCCATTTCTGTTTAGAACCCATAGCTTCTCTCTGTTTGTTCCGTCAATTTTCGTAATTTTTACAATCATAAATCATACATATGTTTTAAAATTAGATTCTTCTCCATGAATAGCACATATATGATCCCTCCATGTACGGTACTGTCACTGAGAAACCTCCGGTCCTCTGCTTTCTTGCTGCTGTAAATACATGTACTCCTTTACTATGTCCTTCCATTACTTACGATAGCATTGAAAAGGAGTCACAAAAAAGTTATCACTCTGATCCATCAATATACAAAAAGATTAGAATCTGTGATTTGTTTACAATTTAAACTATCAAGTACGTTTCCTTGCAAGAAAATCTGAAAGCGACATGGCAAGGCATTTACATATAAAAAGGTAACTTATGACTCTGTCATAATATAATTGTAACAAAGATATGAAAATAAAAAAAAATACATTAAAAAATAAGCAACAGCAAATAATGTTATTAAGCTGCATACGCCGTAATTATTTATTTTGTATAATAATTGAAAATGTTGCACATGTCCTCCTGTTCCTTTTCCTTTTGACTTGACCAGAAACCTTTTGTTGATATTGTGGTACAAGACGCTACTTATACTGTATACGGGTCTAATGCACTAAGCTTCACAGTAAGTTAACTGTTAATATTTAGTCTTCCATTTTTGTGGACAAATTTTTCACAATATTTCAGATTGGTCAGCATAACGGATTGATTTTCTTTCTATTAGAAATTTAATAAATTTAATATAATTATTATTTGTGATTATTATTGCGTTCATATGTTGTTCCAGAGACAGCTCTTATTATTATTAAAGCCAATAAACATATTCAGGTACAGGAATATAACTATTTATAGTATGAGGGAAGGATCACAATGAAAACCAAGCACATCTCGACAGGCACATTCATCTTATATACAAAGGGTACTCACTGCATGTGTATAAAGCCAAATATTCAAAATTTTATCAAAAGCATCTTTTAAAGTGTTAATCACTATTGTATTTATGCACTAGAATTTTAGAAATGTCAACATCTCGAAATTAATTGCTTAATCAACAAATAAATAAATAAATATATAAATAAATTAAAAAATATATATATATTTATATATATATTTATATATAACACTGATCAGAATATTTTCATAAGTGAATTTCCAAAGTATTTGAAGATACAATGCAGTTTATTTGAAGTTAATAATTCAATTATTAAGCGATCTATAAGCATTAGCATACCCCTATACCCCCTTATTAAGGCTACATGCAGTAGCGGATCCAGAGGGGGAGCTTTGGGGGCTGAACCCCCCCCCCCCGTAAACCACTATTATAGGGCTTTTTATCAGAGAAATATGTATATCTACGCGTTATGTCCTTATGTCATTTGCATTATTTTATTTATAGTTGCCATATAGCACTAAACAAACGGCCATTCAACAACAACAACAAAAACTGGGGAAAAAATGGAACTAAAAGCGTGTGTCTGTGCAATGCCCATATCTATTTATATTTTAGAAGAATAAATTGGAATACCCACAATGGATGCAGACATTAACATTTCTATCCAAATTAATTCTACGCCGTTCTTGTAGAATGTTGCAGCTTCTTAAGGCTTCGACATCTTGAACGACATTTTTTCAAGTGGCCTTGTTTTGAGAAATACATGCATTCTTGATCGATTTGAACTGAATGATAATGTATTATCGTTCAGTTAAAACACAGTAAACAGTGTATGTATATGCATGTTTTTATTACTTCTGAATGTTAACGTTTACATTTATTTTATGAATGGGTAAACTTGGTTTTGATAAAATAGAGGAATGCTTATAGATGAGTCCTTGCGTGCATGTGCTCGGTTCTTATTTTTCACTCCTTTGATATGAACACAAATGATAATTGAAAGGGCATATAAAGGCTTTATGGGTTTGGGTATATAACTGTTCCCCCCCCCCCCTCCCCCAACTCAAGTTCTCAAAATATGCGAAAACTATGAAGTTATATGCAAATTTGCAAAAAAAGTCTTTTCGTACATAAGGATCACGAGGTTTTTTTTTTCGTTCATGTGTATGCACTTGTATTTGTGTAATTTTACCCAACTAAAGAGCAGCTGTCATAAGTTATATACATGCATGTGTGTTTTTACAGATTAATATATTCCATCAAGCCTGCATATATATATATAACACATACTGGAGGTTATCTTAATCAAGAAAATGTTGCTTCTCTATTATATATTGCGCCAAATTATTTAGCTGTTATGTTTTTTGTAATTTATTTAGTATTTCCTGCCTGTCAAGCATTGTACATGAGTATACAACGGATGAGCGAGTTTGCAATTATTTCCAAAATATATTTTCAAATAAAATTACCAATAATCATAATATAAAAATTTTCACTTTTGAGACTACAATTACGTTTCGTCCAAACATTGCCCATGTTTTTACACTTCTAAATATTATATATATATAGATGCGATCGTTTGATACGCCTGACCGATTACAGGCTCTTGACCTCTTTGATCGCCGTGTCTGCGTTTGATGTGATATTAACTGCGAACTGGTATCACTTTCAAGGGTTCCAAGCATGACAATAAACGGGATTATGACAATATTCCATGATATTAAACGGTCAGATTTACCATTGTTAATATAGGAAATGGTTTGGGATTTCATATATATGTGACAATAAGCGGGATTTTCTATTAACCGATATGACACAAAGTGGGCTTGACTGTATATATATATATATATATATATATATATATATATATATATATATGTATATATATTATAATTTGCACTTTATCTGTATCAAATTAAAACCAGTTTCTGATTCTAGCCCCCCCCCCACTGCTGAAATATCCTGGATCCGTCCCTGACCTCCCTGCGGTTGCGTGCGTAATGACGCGCTTGTCTTTAAATGGCTTAAGACGGAAGTGTATCCCAAAATAGTCAGTGTTGACATTATAATTCATGAATTGACATATTTCGGGATCTAAAAATACCTATGTCATAAAATCCCAGAGGGGGTGCATGGTGACCCTTCTAATATAATGGCTGAAATATGATTATTTTTGGTAAATTTATTATTTGTTAAAAATGGCTCAAGAAAGGGTTTCCATTTTTTTTTAAAAACCAATAAACACCTTCAGGTTCAGACAGTTAACAATCCATGGTATCAATGAAGCATCACAGGAAAAAATCCATGCATCTGGAGAAGAACATGGAACACCACATCCGTCTTATATGCAATAGATACAATCAAATAGAACTAACAATGGGTCATTTATGCAGGTGTTTATAGTCAAATATTCATAATTTTATCAACAAGATTTGTAAGAATGTCAGAAACTAATGTATAAATGCACTAGAAATTCAGAAATGCAGCAGCATCTTGAAAATAAACTACTGTTGGGAAAAATTAAAGAAAAAGCTGATAAATTCAATTTTCTTTTTGGATATTTTATATGTCTAGTAATTAATTGCTTAATCAACAGAAATACATTAAACATTCATACGATTATTGTTTTCAGTGACTTTTCCCTAATATTTGCGAACACAATGCAGTTTATTTGAAGTGAATATATCAATTATTAAGCGACCTATAAGCATTTACATACCCCTACCTCCTTATCAATTAAGGCTACGTGTCCGTGGGTACCGTCCGAAAAGACGCATTGTCTCTATATGGCCTAAAAGGGTAGTGTATCCCAAAATAATCAATGTTAACATCTTAATTCATTAGTTGGACATACATTGGGATCTAAAAATAACTATGTCATAAAACCCCAGAGGGGGTGCACGGTGACCCCGCCTAGCCAATTGACTAATTCTTTTATGCAGAAAACTAGTGAGCACTGGCGGAGGTTATCATATATGTATTGTAAAGTGAAGCCAACGTTCCCAGGTTAGTCTGTTAGACAGTCTGTACCTCATAGTTGGTTTATTCATTTTAAGTCATTTCTAGAAATGTAGGTCGGTAGTATGGTATTTGGTACATCCTCCGAAAAGAAATGCTTCAGGCACACGCGCAATTGGTATAACCCCCCCCCCCCCCCCCCGATGGCCGATATAGCATCCTAGCATGTTTGCGGGCCTATTAGCAGTAGGTTAGTTTCTGTCACCATTTATAACGGACTATTAGTGGACAGTAAAATAAACTTGATTTACTTCGTGTGCCGCAGCTGACAAAATGCAATATAAAAGCACATGATATTACAGATCAGTGATAAATAATGAAGCATACAAAGTCAATTTAGTACTTAATCTGTCACAGCCCAGTTTTAACGGTGACAGTAGTGTATCATTTTAATACACGATGATTTTATTAAATTAATCTTTTGTAAATATTATTAGCTAGTTTCTGATACTTTATTTTTTAAATCATGAATGATCGGATGAATTGTCAGGCAGCCTTGTTTGTCCAATCTGTAAATTTTGAAATATCCGATTAAATAAGCCTTTAGCTATAGGCCTATAAATCCATTTGTAGTTTTATTTTCCCAGAAGCAAAGTGAATTATCAACCTGTTTGTATGTTGAATACTAGTTTGTTGAATGCAATGGCTTTCTATATAGTTTATTTAATTTGAAAATCATTCCATAGAGCCAGCAGGGAGTATGTCTTTGTCAGTACCTTTAATATAAAGCAGTAGTTTAATTTACAGGTTCTTCTTATTAGCTGAGACATTTTTACATCGCGGATAATATTATCCAAATATTTTTTTATCAATTGAACAGTAAAAAAAAAAAAAAACAGAAATTGCTTTATAGGTGAATATTGCAAATAATCTGTTTTTTATTAATCTTTCTTTACAGGTGATGATAATTATCACAGTTGTATCTCTTGTAGGAAAAAGGAAGGAGGGGTAATTTCAAATATTGATGATGTCACGTGACACGGATGGTACAGAGTCTGAGCCTTCTATCATACTTTCGTCAACGGATCCGGAAACGGGGGCGGTGAGATATGACGGCTTTAACCCCGAGGTTTTGAAACTAGTGGCGGATATACCTGTTCATAGAGACGACGTGTACATCTGTGGATTCCCAAAATCAGGTAAATATTATTCAATAGTCGGATTCATTGACAGAAGGTATATTAAGTCTCATATATTTTTACAGTAATAATACTTTAAATTACCTTTCACGATTTTTAACAGTTATAAGAACCTTAAATGCATTTTTATTTAAGAAAACAGTCTAGGATGTCCTATTATACGTTTAGGATAAATTAATTACGTCATACGTCCATACATATTTAATAGAGTGTTGATTTATATGCAAAAAAAAATATAAAAGCATTTCTCAAAGAAGGTGGGTACCTGCAAGGATTATAGCTGAAATAATATATAATATATATTTGTATCCTCTAAATGTGATGAAACCTTCAAGGCAAAATGAAAACTTTTTTTTAGGAAACACATTTTTATTAAGTTATAAAGACCAGTCTGTGAAAAAGAGCAATTACAAAAAGCATTAGCTAATAAATGCACGTAATTGGTATAACTGACATTTGCTATACAAAGTTCGTGAACACCTCACACAGTTCTGAGTCGTTTTCTCAAACTTAAATAATTTCCCTTGTTATCGTTCAGCGTAGAGTTTTTAAAATTCAGGCAAATGTTGTGTTTTTACCTGCAAGAATTTCAGTTTTCTTGGTATATACTAACAATGAAATTAAATATTTCGCACTGTCTATCTGCACACATCAACATCCTTATAAGAATAGAACCACGATGCGCAGAGTGTTCTGTTTTTTTTTTTTTTGGTAGATTTGATATCCGGTGAACGTCAAGAATATTTTTGATGAATTATTTGTGTGTTCTCAGGTATTTGTCTATCTCTTGCGAGTCCAGGTCCTCTTGTGTAGTAATTCTGTATTATAATAACAAAATAAAATATATGAAGTCGCAGCAACATATAATCGATACACAACAGGTGATTCAGCAAGTGTCTTGCACGATGTTTGTATTGCTATATACAGCTGATACGCCTTGGTGAGCGATTCAAACGAATTCCAGTCCCATAGGCAAATGTATTGTTTCTATGTATACAAATCTTCAAACGAAATGCCTGCATAGAATCGATGAGCTGTATGATCGGCGATAAAGTCCAAGGACTGCGACGGTCGAACTTATCTCTGATTCGGTGCATGTCATCATATCCCTTAATTGCGTGATGCGTACTTGGCAAGGAAAGGTACGGAGAATCGATCTGTAAAAAAATAAAAGATGAAATATATATTACCAGCAGTTGAGAATTAATATATATTACCAGCAGTTGAGAATTAATTAACATACGATGTTTCTGGTCTGTAAAGTCGCTAATTGGAACTCGCTCCCTCCCCCCCCCCCTCTCTCTCTCACTTTCTGAGTGGGGATTGCATCTTGAATGTTGATGTTGTTAACATTACAATGTTTTTTAGCAAGCGTCCCGAAATATATTTGACACGAAAAATGTTAAAGTCATATGAACTGCAGATAATGAACACAATAACTATTACAAACACGTAATTTTCACAAAGGTATTTTAACATAGAATGCGTAATTATTCTTACTTTTTTTAATTGACTTATAATACTTATTACCTTGCTTTCAAATTATTTATAGTCTCCTTAGATAGTTATAGGTGGTTAACATAGACAAAAATAACTGTTTTTTGCTTTGTGATACACAATGCCAACTGCATTATTAAAACTTTATTTTATGATTTAGAAATAACTCCTGAACAACGTACCATATTATAATCGTCAGCCCAATAACAATGAAAATCCACTCTTCCTTTTTCATTTCATTCTTGCTAGCCAGGCAGATGTATCTGGTTCCTGCAAAGAGAAAGAATGGGTGGGTACCAGTATATTCTGTACTTGGTAATACACGTAATTAATCAATGCAACACCAGATTAATTAGACGACGCCTTAAACGAATGTGTAATTAAGCGTAACCACACGGTGAGAGGCCAAGTTCTGTCCCGCATGTCCATATGTAGTGAAATCCCCTATACTAAGGTCTCCAAAACAAAATATAAACATAACAACATGGAATGCATATGTGTGCATTGGATTATAACGGTGTATCAATATAATTAATAAGCAACCTTGTCTTATTCTTTAAAATGTATGGCATATCCCTCACAATTAGATGTAAATACGGACATAAAAACCTTAGATTTTTGTTTTGTGATACACAATTCCATGTGTATTGGTATCACTTGACAGGTTACAATTTAAGTATAACTCTGGAATAATTTTTAAAACACGTTATAAACTTACCTTTTCATAGGAAAATTCCTGTCTAATTCTTTTTCGTTTGCTCTCTTAATAGTCAGGCAGATGTATCTTGTCACTGCAAAGAGGAATGCATGTGTTAATTAAGTAAAGTCTACGCTTGGTAATAATTAGCCCACTATACAACACCGAGTTAATTAGTGAACACCTTCAGTCAATGTGCAATTGGGTGTGGCTTTATATTGAGAGAGTCCGTTTTGTCTCAAGGCCAAAGTGTTAATAATCCTGAGCAGTTTACAAAACAGTGCTCTTATTTCTACCATTTGCTGACTAAACTTAAGATAGCAAGGCTTGTGTTCTTTTGTAAAATAAATGATTTGTCGAACAGTCTAAAGAAATGACAAAGGATACAGACTTGTAAACATTGTATACAGGTTATTAATGTTATGAATGTATTCCATGTATAATCGTCCAGCTTGCTCAGTTTGTCACTCAAGCCGATTTTTACTTTTGTTTGGTGACTGTTCCTTTACAATGCTGGAACTGTTTCTAAGTCTGCTTGTGTTACTATGAACTTTTATTACTTTGCTGCAACGCTTATTGCAGGCAATAGCATGATTAATCATGGGACTTTGTCCAGGTTTAGATTAATTGAACGTAACTCCGTTCGCAGACAGAGACTTATTCACTGGACAGTAAATCTCTAGACATATAACTTTGACGTTCTTCACATAAAATTATATTATATATAAACATCAGTCTTACCTCATATACTGTGTTTTCTCTTCTCACGTATCGAGCAAACCAAAACATCCCGACCGTTGACTTCATTAGTTCAAATAAAGCTGCGCATGCGTGTCTTAATCATCTTGGTATCTGGTCAAGGCACGGGTTCCATTTAGAACCTCATTTTGAGTTATGATCATGGCACGAACCTCCAGGTTTCATCTGGAACCTATTCATGGGAAAAAGAGTTCCAGAAAGATCCATGGATCTATCCAGAACTTTTTGGGTTCTTAAAAGAACCATCAGGAACCCTTTTTTCTTAGAGTGTATTACGGGTTATGGATTATGGAACGCGTCGACCACTCTATATTTTGTACTTATGTTTGAACGCACTGTAATACCCACGGGCCATGGTCACCTGTCCCGTACACCGCGAGGTAAAGTTAAAAAAAAAATGAGGACTCAAAGTTAAAAGGCACGGTTAATCTCATGGCATATATAACATACTGTATATGTGAGAAAAAGATCGGGACAATTCATTATATTGGCATTTACGAATTAGTCTTATAATGATTGTTAGTATAATATTTAATTTACAATAAAGTTCAACATGACATTTAGTAGAGATATTAATGTATTTTAGGAGAACAAAATAGACCATATATATAAACAGTAAATAAAGCTGTATATAACCCGAACTATAACAAAGATTGGTGTATACAACCATCACTCAAGACTTTATATGCAAGAAAGTACTAAACGGCTTTTAAGAAAAAGTACAAGTAAATATGAATTATCAAATCTGATTCATTCAAGCACACAAAGCATACTCTGTTTACTCTGTATACTGTATAGGTGTATATGCTGCAAGCAGATTTATTTCTTCTTCATCATTAATTGTAGATAGCATGATAGTTCGATTCTTTCGTTTGACAATATATGGGACCTGGTTTTTCTTGGGGTCCTCATATCCCTTTCACCTTTGTGGCTCAATAACTAGTCAGTTTCATCTTCATTTAATATCATATTCATAAATGCCTGTGTAAGTATTAAATCAGATATTTTAATTATTTTCCAGGAAATTTGTGGACGTCCTTAATCGTCAGAGCTATCTGGATGCAAGGTAATCTTGATGCCTTAGGAAAGAGAGACCTCAGAGCTCCGGCTACCTTCATAGATTATTTCATCAGGGCGGCGTACAAACGTTCACATCCCGCAGTATTCATGACCCATCTCCCGTACCACCTGCTTCCGAAAGGGGTTCACCAGAAGAAAGTGAAGATTATCAACATCATACGGAACCCAAAGGATGTGGCTGTGTCCTATTTTCATTTTCTCAAAATTGCAAAACTGATGTTACATTTTGCTAAACCTTGGAATGAATTCTTCGAAGATTTCATTGCGGGAAGATCACCCTATGGTGATTACTATGACCACTTACGCAGTTTCTGGAGGATCCGCCATCAACCTAACGTTATGCTATTGCATTACGAAGACATGAAGGAGAACCCTCGACAGTGGATCGCGGAGATTGCTAAATTCCTCGAGAAACCTTTGGACAATGATCAGCTTGATACAATTGTGGAGGCAACAAGTATTAGCAACATGAGAAAGAATACCAATATGAATCCTAATACGCTCTCCGTGTTTGTACCGGGGGCCTCGTTCCTGAGGAAGGGTCAAGTTGGTGACTGGAGGAGTATTTTCAGCGAGAAACAGGAGAGGATTGACCAGGCCTACAGGAAATGGTGTGATGAAATAAACGTTCCGTTTCCCGATAAATCTCGACTATAATGATGGAAAAGAGACAAATTCAATGCAGTGAATTGCAAGCCCTCGATTCAATTGAAATAAATTATTAACCTCTGATTTTTTTTAGCTCAGTTGACTGTAAGTCATCTGAACTATAGCATTCGCTCTTTGTCCATCCTAGGTCAGTCTGTCGTGCCGTCTGTCTGTCTTTTAACAGGGCACAAATCATGACCCACTGCACCTAGAAGGTTCTGACTGAACACTCATGGAGGTAATTAAAAAAACTCCTTGGAAACCTGATAAAATCACTACGACCTATATCCTCCGAGCTATGGGATTCGTAAGTATGTTCCCAGAATAATTAAAAAAATATATACAAAATATTTCAAGATTCTGTCAATCCATTATGATCATGGAGTGTTTCTTCAGATCCTGAAGACTGGTGGCCCAAATGTATTTTTTTTCTCTATTTTTTGTCCCCAGCTCTGCGGATGCGGGGGACATTTATTTGGGTTTGTCTGGCCGTCTGTCTGTCCCTCCGTCCGTCTGTCTGTCTGTCTCTCTCTCCGTCCGTCAGGTTTCGTTTCGATGTGATAACTTTCCTAGATATTATCTGATTTCATCCAAATTTGGGTCAGTGATTGCTGTCATGTATACCTCGGTTGGGAAGTTTATCACGAAATATTCAAACAACCTAGCCAAGTCTATCACTCAATACTCAAACTACCCAGCTAAGTTAATCACTCAATACTCAAATAACACAGCTCAACACTGAAGCTTTTGTCTATGGGAAGCTTCTAAATGGTAATAGGTATTGGCAACAGTTATCATCATACAAAAACAGAGTGTAATCCCCCCCCCCCGGCTTAATCGAAGTATGCAGAAGGAGGTTATCGGTGTGTCGCATGACAGTAAATGTTGACCTAGAATTCATTAAGCATAGCCACCTGATACTCTGACCCGTCCTGTTAATTATACCTTATCACCCTCATCCACTTTGCAGGCGTCGGACTTCAATCTGTCACCTATATGGAACAAGGTCTAGATAAAACCCTGTACCGCATATATATTTACAATACGGATAGTGATACAGACATGCCTGATCCAAAGTACTCAAAACCAATTTTAAGTGAACTGTCGCTTCGGAAGCAGTCTTCTCTTGAAAGGTGATATTAAATTTTAAATATTTGAAGGTATTGCTCCAAATTGAAAACATTAAAACTTTAAGTACAAGTTTGGAAAAATACTTAAACTGATTGTAAACGAGTCGAACCTTCGTCAACACTTTACTGCCTTTTTTAACATCGAATTAAATTGCTTATTCTTGATCCTCTGTTCGTCCAGCTTATCAAGACCGTGAATGGGCCGGCACCGACGTTTTAACTGATTTACGTCTATCCTTTTACTGGATAATAATTTATATTAAGCATTTAAATATCAAACGTAACTACTAACGGATCTTAGGTCTATCCCGCTGAAAGCTATGAAGGAATTATTTCGAGCATTAAATAAATAGTAAACTGTAGTAAATTCCGAACTGTAAGCTGTACATGTGATGTAGGTATTCGTTAACTGCGCAGGAAATGGCAGAATCGGCAACAACTCCCCCTGGTGACCCGGGGAAGAGTAACCTGTACTGGATATCTACGGACAAGAAAACTGGTAAAGCAACGTTTGAAGGGACGAATCCCGAATATGTACAGAAAGTGAAAGACTTCCAGGTTCAGGAAGATGATGTTTACCTGTGGGGATTTCCAAAGTCAGGTAGCAGAAAAAATTAATATGAATTGCATATTGAAGAATAAATAGAATACTGAAATAATAATTGATGAGTATTTATTATTAAATGAATAGAATATTGAAATAATATTTGATGAGTATTTATTAGAAATGGATAGAATACTGAAATGATATTTAATGAGTATGTATTAATAAATGAATAGAATATTGAAATGATATTTGATGAGTATTCATAAAATAATGAATAAATATTTGATTTGCATGTATTTATAATTAATAGAATACTAAAATAATATTTGATGAGTATTTATTAATAAATGGATGGAATACTGAAAAAAATATTTGATGAGTATGTATTATTAAATGAATAGAATATTAAATTAGTATGTGATTAGTATGTATTATTAAATGGATAGAATACTGAAATAATATTTGATGAGTATGTATTATTAATTTGATAGAATACTGAAATAATATTTGATGAGTACGTATTATTTATTGCTTACAAATGGAATGGTCCTTGATTGCCGAAAAGCAATGTTTTCATTTATGCTCAAACGAAAACATGTTTGTACACCTGACAATAAATGTGCATGTATACGTTTTAAATTTTAGATGATAAAACCCAATTTATTCAGAGTCGATGGATTACAAAACGTTTATTTACTTCGTCCACTGCCGTAGTGTGCTAAATAAATGGAGGCCTGTTTCGCTATATTTTGTATATCTTTGATAAAATTAGCATAATTTATCCGAATAATATCACTTCTTTGGATGTACATACATTATCGTTTATGATCGATTGCGCGTTATGCATAATACATACATACCCACCCACCTATTTTATATATATATATATATATATATATATATATATATATATAGTAAAGTATCATTATAATGAACACGTTTGTTACATAGGAATAAGTCCGTTGTATTGAATTTCCGTTGTAATGAATAAGGGGATTGTTCCTGGGTTTCTTTTACTTAAGAAGTAAATGTACTTAGGCGCTCCGCTGGTATCGAATTTGACCTCGTCGTTGTGAATATTCTCTTATATTTACCGCCGTTGTAAAAAAAAAAGAATGATCACCGTGTTAAACCTTTTGTTAAAAGACCATCAAAAGTCCATTTAATCGTTCGTTTTCACTCCTGCCAGCGTCCGAGGGCTGGTTCAGATGACAAACCGAATATGGGTTCACATGTACCCGATCTGGTTACCCTGGTTACAACGACGATACGTCATGTCATTAGTTCATTTCAACCCATTTGCATAGCCCGAGATGGCACTTTTCCGAATATTGCCGACTACCTACCGTGCATACAAGCAGGCCATTAATGAGGCCTTATGGAAAATGCAAATTTTGTAGGCAAATTTTGAACGATCTCAACGAAATAGACACGCCACTCCCATAAAATGGCGCGGTCGGTAGGCCTTTTAAATTATCTGGCCTATTGATCACCACAATTCCTTCGTCTAGACGAACATCTCGTCGTTATCGCTGGTGAGGGCAGATTTATTTTCACAGCGTCACTATATCCATCCTTGGCTTCAATTTATGAACTTCGTCCACCCGTATGTTCCTGGTGTCGCCTGACCGGATATGAACTGTATATACTCCGTTATATACTGCTTGGATTCGGAAGAAAATCTAGAAGTATTCAGTTGAAAGTGTTGCCAATTATATTATCTTTCACCGAGAATTTTGCTTCGTCAAGTACGTACGTATTGGTTCTGGACTCCATTCAAGTAAACATTATATACTGCTTGAATTTGAAAGAAAAAAAATCTATATAATTTCGATTTGAAAATGATTGCTGATGATACCATATTTCACCGATAATTTCGCTTCGTCGAAAATAATCCTGGACTGTTATAGTGGAACGTCGTAAGGGTCGCCATCAATCCTGATTAATAACCAAGCTAGATACCTGTGTTTCATTTAAAGCGGGCTGAACTGATCTAAGACGGATCATATAAATGAACTTTGAATAATAATATTGACTTTCTGTGATATCTCTGAGGATTCTACCAAACCGGAACAGGAGCCAAGGACCTTTAATGGTTGTATATAGCCATCTTATCATTGATTTTGGACATTGTTGATGTTATAAAAATATACAGATACATAGATATAAATTTCAAGAATTTTATCATCACCACTATATATATATATATATATATATATATATATATATATATATTTATATATATGTGCATTATTCATACAAGCATATTTTATTTGCATGACGTTTTAATATATTGACCATATTTGCAAAAAAAATCTGGTAATCTTGCTTAAAAAAAATCAGTAGGCACTGGTTGTGCATAGCAGGTAATAATTTAAATAAGCATTTTTTTTCAAAATAATTTCTTATAGATATCATATAATAGATTCTTCTTATTGATAATTATTGCCCATATATATTCAGCATATATAGATATACATCTGTTATTATCATTCACCAGCCCCTTTGTTAGCCACACTGCACATACCTATCCGGCATGGCTTCTAGTATATATCAAAGAACGTTAAATGTGCAGGGCATACCATGTAACAGTACTAAAACTGTACTGCAGAGACAATTTAGTGTGGTTGGTTCAGTAGAAAAAGTGTTGACAGATGATAGTAATACCACTGGCATTGACATGAACAGTGCCTAGTATTTGTTGATCATGATATACAGCAGAGGGGCCTATAACATCCGACCTTGCAATGCTTTTAAGGTGTTAAGATGTCAATATGTGAAGCCCTCGAAACACAGAATATGTGTATCCTAGATTTTCTGCTTAGTTCTAACAGCAATACGGTGTTATCTCCAGACTGTAAGGAAGGTCAGGAACAAAAAATGATGTCAGAATTATCTGAAAAATTGAAATTGAATTCTGACAAATTGAAATTGCTAACTCCAGAGCAGAGAGAAGTGCTAGACAGTTCTGGGGCTCATAGCCCGAGTTACTCTATCCCGATCGGTCAGTCATTTCTGCCAAAACCGAGACTGCCAACCTTTTCGGGTGACAGTTCAAGAGGGGAAGCAAATTATAACCAATGGAATTATCATATAAAATTTCTAGTCTCGGATGGGCACTTTGAGCAAACTATTTTACATGCTATGAGACAATCTGTAAGAGGCACTGCTGCCGACATTCTACTGGGCATTGGGCCGAATGTAACCTTACCCCAAGTCCTTTCAAAGTTTGATACAGTATTAGGTTACATCTTGTCTGTTGAACAATTATATCAACAATTTTATCCTGCACAGCAAAAGGAAAATGAGACTGTAGTGGCTTGGAGTTGTAGACTACAACAACTTGCCAAGGAGCTGAAAGAACGTGACCAGCTGAGCAGTAAGGCATTAGAATTCATGTTGAGGTCTCGGTTTTGGTTAGGAGATGAGATGAGCGGGTAAAAAGTGCAACAAGACACAGATTTGATAAAGGAAAACCATTTGACCGCCTATTCGCTGCCATTAGATCTGTGGAATTTTAATTTCTCGAAGTCAATGTTAAGACGAAAACAGGTTCAGCTTCCAATGCAACTGTCAATCAGCTATCACAAGGAGCTAGTCAGTTGAAAAAGCTGGAAGATATCGTGACTAGACTAGATCGGTTGGAGAGTCGCCTGGCCAAAAGGAGAAAGACTCCCGACAGCCAAGTAGCCCCACTCGTAAATGTGATGGCAACGCAACCTCTTGAGTTGGTTTGCATTGACTTCCTAAAGGTGGATCCCTCAAAGAGAGGAATAGAAAATATCCTCGTGGTCACCGATCATTTTACAAAATATGCACCAGCTATTCCCTGTCGAAACCAGTCTGCAAAGACTAGCGCTAAAGCTTTGGCGGATATATTCTTCACCCACTATGGTCTACCATATCGTGTCTATTCAGACCAAGGAAGAAACTTTTGAAAGTCAAGTGATTTCAGAACTATATGAACTGACAGGCATGCAAATATCTAGAACGAGCCCTAACCATCCCCAAGGAAACGGAATATGTAAAAGATTCAACCGTACTTTTCTCACTATGCTAGCAACCTTGGCTGAAGAAAAGAAGAGCAACTGCAAAGATCACTTAACCGCAGTGGTGCACGATTACAACTGCACCCGGAATGATATAATAACATTTTCTTTAATTTTTCTTAATGTTTGGGCGACAGCCAAGGCTGTCAGTTGATGTACCGTTTGGACTGGACAGTGAAGAAGAGGTTTCAGGTAACCATAATCAGTATGTGTCTTCCCTACAATCAAAATTAGCGGACGCTTATAGAATGATACAAGAGAAACCCGAAAAACAAACAAAACCAGACGAGATCTGTACAACCGGAAAGTCAGAGGAGCAGTGCTTCAGAGAGGAGACCGTGTTTTAATCAGAAAGCTTGGAATTATTGGAAAACAAAAACTGAATGATATCTGGGAAAAGGAGCCATACAAATCATTGGGCAAACAAATACAAATATACCTGTTTACAAGGTACAAAGAGAGGACCGGAAAGGACAAAACAGGATCCTCCATCGAAATTAACTGCTACCGATTGGATCGTTACCACCCGAAAATTCATCGAAAACACAAGCCACAAGTCGCCACTTAAATAAACGGAAACCAGCAACCCTAGTAGTAGACACTGACAACACAGGTACAGACGAAGACAACGGACCGAGCGATGTCACGCCAATGGTTTTGCGAAAACCCGTCCTTGACCATGATGTCCAGGTTCAACATCTGAAATAGATACCGCCAGAATCTGATTCAAATAGCCTTGCAGAGGAATGCCAAAATTTGCTGACTGAAGGAAATATACGTCAAACCAGAAGTAACACAGAGTCACAGACTTCTAATGTCCATCATGGCCACAATTCAGAGGCCTCACCTCTAACAGAAGCAACACAGATAAGTAGTCGACACCGCGCTCATTGTCAAGTGATCTTATTGATATAGCTGATCGATTATCGCCGGAATATGTACCACAAGAATGTACATATGATGACGATACTGAAGAAAGTACAAATGTTGCTCCTAGACAGTCCACACGTACACGCAAACCTCCAGCTTGGTTAACGTCGGGAGACTGGATATCACCAGATGCAGTTATTGATACCATTATCTATATGTAACTTATGTACAACGTTTTTAGTGAATATCATATCAAATGTATATATTGTAGCCGGAAAAAAATCGGGAGTTAACCCTGTAAATATGTGATGAAAACCTTTTTCCAAGTTTAGTCAATTGACTGAACATTTAATCCATTTTGTAGCTTTAAATGTTTGCGGAGCATTGCTAATGCATGTAATATTTACTGTCTAAGGAGTGGCAGTATATTCTGATTATAACCATCATGATCAGGTTTTCTAATGTCGAGGTCGACATTTCTAAGGGGGGGGGGGGTGAATGTAACAGGACTATGATTCGAAAGGCAATCATATGGTTGCTCCATAAATAAAATGCATGTATCCATCTTGACATAGATAGTTTTCTGATTGCCTTTCGTCCTGTAATTATAGTGAATATGTTTAATCTTCATGTTTAATTATTAGCGTTCGCATGACTATGCCGAATATTTAAAATACTGTACAGGCGATCGAAACGTCGTCACAAACTTGTTAAAATATTTCTTGTCTATATTTTGGCGCAACGTCGCGCGTGCCTGTGACGTCGAGTCGTGCGCACGCGGGATGACGTCAGGGTAGACGTTGGAGGATGTGGGAACAGAGAAAGCGGCGGTTCGATATAGGTTTTACTAGAAGAATTGTCATAGGGATCGCTAGAATTATATCTTCCAGAAGCAGCCTGTGAGGTGATATATATTAACAACGGAACACTTCTGTGGACATTTTCTGTGAACGTTTATTTAAATAGGCCGGATATGGACAAAATAATATGAACTGTACAGCAAGATAAATAAATCGGTCTAGATAAACTTAAATTTTGATGTGTTGTTCTAAACGAAATAGACACACCACTCCCAAGGCTACATATATGTGTGTGTGTGTCATTAGATGGCAATAACTAGCCGTACATACACAACACGGTAGTAATTTATATTCCGCTGATAACGGTAGACAGGCTCTGTTATGTTTAAGGGGGAACATGACACTTTAAACTACCAGTGGAATTTCTTAGATAATTTGCACATGATATCTACAAGACATACTTTGTAAAATTATGAAATGAAATTTCGGGGTCAATGTGCCTATTTTTGCAGTATATGAAGTTGAAAATTGACACTTGTGGTGGGTTTTTATATGATATTTTAACTAAGGGGGAAACAAAAGTTACATATTTTAGAAAACTGACCAATGTATTTTTCATAATATTCTAAATTAACATGCAGAATTAAATATTCATTTGATTTATAGACAAAAATGTGTATGTCAATGGGTTAATTTTTAAAATATTAGGCCAAAATATGAAAATTTTGGACATTATTAGTTTAGAAAAACCCCCAAAGGTGGTTGGGAGACAGAGAGCAAGTCCACACATAAATGGCTTTTGGCGTCAACGACATATGATCAGCTTTTAAGATGCCCATATAAAAAGAAATATAAATATCAGCACTAAAAAACTATGGGTATATACTAATTATCTCTTCAGAAATACACCATCGGTGTCACTTTCAATCATATGGTGATATTTATGCTCTTTTTTGTCATCTACTTGCAACTGTAAACTGACAGTTGACAACATAGCCGTTGGGATATTCCTGCACTTGAGCCTCTTCTGGTGATATTCTGGTGAAAATTTCTTTGTAAAACTTTGGTACTATTTAAAAAAATAATTAAATAAAGCTGTCACACGGAACATTCCTACAATTATTGTTCATCGTAGTTACTTTTCTCAAATGATGCCCTGAAGCGATGACGTTGTTCATGACAACAAAAATCAGAAACGGCAAAATATGTAGCCTCTTGATAATATAATCAGAGAGCTTAGCTCTCTGATATAATTTAACCAGTAGGGGGCGCCAGTAAAGTGTCATGTTCCCCCTTAAGAGGAAGAATACCACTACAATGTGTCATCGAGCACTGGCTTCAGGTGTATAGAATTACGTCAGAAGAAAATGTGAGCTGTTAACAATTGTGCTCATTTTTACTATAAAAAAGTAGAGTAAATATAGGAAATTTTAAAATAAGGTAATTAAAAAGAAGGGAATTTTCTCTCTGACTGTTAAATGGTAAAACAAAATGTTACTGGCGTTATAACAGTAGTATTCTTTAAGCATGAAATTACCGTTCCTATCCAAGAGGGCCATAATGTTGTATAGGCCTAACTCCTTTTCCATATTTAAACATTATTTTTTCTAAATGCCAAAATCCCATTATTCCCAAAGTTAAACAAACAATTAATACATGAGACAGTCTTAAAATGGATGCTTAATATGAAAAAGCAAAATGAGGAAAGCATATCATTCCCTCCGGCCATACAGGGTGAATCAACACTGGGAGAAAGCCGCGACGGTCCACAAATGATCGAGTCATAGTGGGCATCGTCCTATATATTAACCCCGTAGTCCAGTGATTCACCTTCCGTTCTCGCATATAGTTTATTTACACTGCTCAGCAATAGTATTTACATAATTAAGTATCACCTGTTATACCTTTATGCCGTCGCCCGTTCATTTGTATTGATATTCCTCTCTTCCAAGGTCAAATAAAAGGTCGGCCAGCATTTCCATGGCTACCGTATACAAACTTGCCGTGGGATTGATCTGACAGGGATCCAGGTGCAGAGTAAGCTCTACACAGTTGTTGTCCGAGAAGCCGTCTATTCGTCAGTGAAGGATACTGCCACGCCCACAGTCGAAACATGCCGGCCAATTTGTCAGGAGTTTGGAAAGTTGTTAAGACTGACGACAACTTCGGAGATTTTTTGAAAGAATGTGGTATAGTATATCCTACAATCTTGAATTCATCGTACGGAAATGTAACATTAGTCGTAGCATTTTCTGGTGAGCCGAAAGAAGACTTAAAATGATCGGAAATGTAAGATACATACGAATAATATTAGATCATTCATAGTATATATATATATAGTATTAAGTGGGGTATCTGCATGGCAAGTGTCTATTAATCGTATTAGCCTAACGAATCGTCCGAAGGGTAAAGTGATTGAAATATATAGGCCTATATATTATGTTATATCAGAATACGCACCATGTACCGAGCGACCTATGACGTGACCTATGACGTCATAATGTAAATGACGTTCCCATGGAGATTCGCGGACTTCAAACAGGCAGGGAAATGTAGTATATCACGCCCCACCATGTAAATTCACTTAAACATCGTATGTCTTATGGAATAACTAAGCCCATATTTCTCTGTACAAAACTGGATCGATCAAACTTACTGGATTATATGATCAGATCATTTGAATCCGATGCTAGATCACTGCACAGTTTTGCTTACACAATGATCCGATCGGTGTATATACCCTACGCCCTGTTTTGCTCTCCGGGAAAATATAATGGATTAGTCCGTCCCAGTACCCGTGTCCGCATGTTTTTCCGGGAAAATTGTTTATACAAGTAAAGCAGTGTAAACCTTTCTTGTCCAAAGATTGCAGGAGCTATTCCCCCGACTACTTGCGTAAAAGGTAATGCCTTACCTTGCTTTGATTTTATATGAGACAAATAATCCAAAATATGACAAAACAAGCTACAGTGTTAACGAATTATTCCTTGCCTGAGAACTGATAATTAACAAGCCAGTCAAACTCTTATATATCTAATACTTATAAAAGGAATTCGGTTCACGTTTGTGCGCAATGTTCTCTAAAACCGCGTTGTGTACAATATTGTGCCATACATCATTATAAAGGTTATTATCCCCGCAGTGACATAGGCGATATGAAAATAAATAATTTTTAATATACATATAATTTTGAGTTATTTTTCCGATTTTTACCGAGCACAGCCGAACAGCCTTCGGCATTCACCGGAATGCGTGCATCGTGGTCACTTAACCTATAACACTAAGGACTATTGTTCATATGTATAACGCTTGCTTTCAATGAGGGATTTGACCCACGTGCGTGGTCAGTAAAAGAGAAAGAGTTCAACCAAGGAGGATTGATGACAAAACCTAATTCAAGGTCCCAATTTCAGGAACAGGGCTGGGGTGGGGTTGGGTTGGGTGGTGGCGGGGTTTTAGGCCTCAAAAATTGTCTGATACGATGAAAAAAGGATGAATTGGCGGAAAATGGGATACGGACCCACTGCATGGAGTCCCGCTGGGTCCGCATCTTCTACTTACGATTTATGCATATTTCTGTTTCCTTTTTAGGAACAGTTTCCTTGTAACGTACATTTAATTAATCTTTTATGTGTGCCTCACAACAACCTATTCTTTATACTTCCAACGATAGAAACCAGTCAAATATCAACGAAACACTGTAGGCTTCCGCGTCTCATTCCAGTTCGCAATGTAAACCATCTTTGACAAGGTAAACATACCGGGTATGATTTTTGTCACCAGCACAGCGCCACAAAATAACAGTAAAAAATATTTGTACATATCGTATTCCGAGAGTATCCCACTAAAAATCTATATTTTCTTTTATCTTTTATAATAAAAAATTAGCCAACATTCAATATCTCAGTAAATATATCTCCCAAACCCCGGTAAAACGCCCGGTATACCGGGTTTATCAGCTAGTATATATATATATATATATATATATATATATATATATATATATATATATATATATATAGCCAGACCCTGAAATTAAGGCCTGATAGTTTTGTATATAAAAGGACGAAATAAACGCCAAAATGCATCAGAAGATAGAGATTTATTTTTATAATATTTTATATAATCAAACTAATTTGGCTGTTTGCAAATATATGCAAAGTTTTTAGTAAAATTTCACATTTTTACCCCAAACATATGTTTACAGTTTAAATATATAAATCTTTTTTTTTTTAAATTAAGGTGCACCTCTCCTTGCGAGACAGGCAGCATCAAAAATAAACTCGACACAGACCATTGAACAAACTGGTGACAACTTCCGCATCAAAGTTTCCAACACTTTCAAAACAATTGAAGTTGAGTTTTCTGTTGGGACAGACACTGAACAGGACAACCCGTGGGGTGGAAAGATGACGGTGGGTGTTATCGGTTTAATGTCACACTGTGTACATATATTTACATTGTAAGTATCATATGTAGTTTTAAGCTTCTTTATGTCGTTACATAATAAGTCAGCTTGTTTCAATAGCATCAAAACCCTGATTTCAAAACAGGAAAGATGCGGGCTTAGACTTTCCTCTCGACTGTCAAAGACTGCAAACCCTCGCCCTGTTCCCACCTTTGGAATGATATGTGTACTACACTTAAATATTTATCTTGCTATTTTGTAAATTAAATTACAGACAAACAAACACAAATACAAATCAACAGACAAATAAGATTGGTATAACTTCGCCCTATAACCCGCCACTATTGAATTAAATATCCCGCTATAGTAGCCTCTAGTTCAGGAATTATAGAATATCCCTAGGTAAGTATCTTGTTGAGGCATCAAAGAATATTCCAGGTAATAACCTCATTTTCATGCATTATAGGATATCCCTAGGTAATAACCTCCTATTCGGGCATTATAGAGTATATAACACCTTCCTGTTCAGGCATTATAGAATAACCCTAGGTAATACCCCTTTGTTCAGGCATTACAGAACATCCCTAGGTAATAACTTCTTTTTCAGGCATTAAAGAATGTTCCTAGGTAACCGCCTCTTGTTTACGTATATATGAATATGCCAAGGTAACACCCTTTTTTCGAACATTATAGGATATCCCTAGGTTACACTCTCTTGTTCAGGCATTATAGAATATCCCTAGGTAATACCCAATAGTTAAGGCATTATGGAATATCCCTGGGTAAGATTCTCTAGTTCAGGCATTACAGAATATCCCTAGGTAATACCCTTTTTAGCTCAGCTGACTGAAAGTCAACTGAGCTATAGCGATCACTCTTTGTCCGTCGTCCGTCTGTCTGTCCGTCTAGAACCTTGTAACTTGGCATTCTGAGAGGTCCATGAAAAATCTCTTTGGAAACCAGAAATTAGGTGTCTGTTACCAATATCCTTCGAGCAATGGAGCCCCAATGTACCCCCCAGAAAAGTAAAAAATTTCATACAAAAACTTCAATATCTCATTTACTACTTGACTGATGGTCACGATTTTTGGCATACATATTGATCATGAGATGTTCCAGCACTCCCAAGTACAGCTCAGAATAATGGAAAATTTGATACAAAAGCTGAAGTATCTGAACAACTAATGCAGAGATCACCATAATTGTTTGCATGGTTATTGATCATGGAGTGTTTCATCAGTTTCTGCAGACTGGTGGCCCCACCTGTATTTGTTCGGGTTTTTTTACGATTTTTTTCTCTATTTTTGAGACCTTTAAAAATGTGAACAGCTGTTAACAGGGCACAAATCATAAAGACTGGACCTAGAATCTTCATTCTTGACACACTGAGAGGTCCATGAAAAGTCTCCATGGAAACCTGAAATAAGGTCTCTGTTACCCATATCCTTTGAGCTGTGGGGGGCTCCAAATTACCCCTAAGAATAATGGAAAATTTGATAAAAACAAACTGCAACATCTCAATAACTACAACACTGATGGTCATGATTTTTGGCATACATATTGACCAAGAGGTGTTCCATCAGTTCCTGCAGACTGGTGGCGCAACCTGTATTTTTCAATTTTTTACGAATTTTTTTCTCTATTTTTGAGACCTTTAAAAATGTGAACATCTAATAACAAGACACAAATTGGAAAGACTGGACCTAGAATCTTAATTCTTGACACACTGAGAGGTCCATAAAAATCTCCTTGGAAACCAGAAATTAGGTCTCTGGTACCCTTATCCTTTGAGCTATGGGGCCCCAAAGTACCCCCCAGAATAGTTAAAAAAAATTCATACAAAAACTTCAATATCTCAACAACTACATCACAGATGGTCATGATTTTTGGCATACATATTAATCATGAGATGTTCCATCAGTTCCAGCAGACTGGTGGCGCCACCTGTATTGTTCGATTTTTTACGATTTTTTCCTCTATTTTTTATACCTTTAAGGATGCTATCATCTGTTAACAGGGCACAAATCGTAACGACTGGACCTAGAATCTTCCTTCTTGACACAAGGGAGACCCATGAAAAGTCTCCATGGAAACCTGAAATAAGGTCTCTGTTACCCATATTCTTTAAGCTGTATGGCTCCAAAATCCCCCCCCCCCCCCCCAGAATAATGGAAAATTTGATACAAAAACTGCAGTATCTCAATAACTACAACACTGATGGTCATGATTTTCGGCATACATATTGATCATGAGCTGTTCCATCAGTTTCTGCAGACTGGGTGCGCCACCTCTATTTTTTAAATTTTCACGAATTTTTTTCTCTTTTTTTTTGAGACCTTTAAAGATGTGGTTATCTGTCAACAGGGTATAAATCGCAACAACTGGACCTAGAATCTTCATTCTTGTCATGCAAGGAGGCCCATAAAAAGTGCCTGTGGAAACTTGAAATAAGGTCTCTGTTACCCATATCCTTCAAGCTATAGGACTCCGAAGTATCCCTCAGAATAAAGGACAATTTGATACAAAAGCTGAAGTATCTGAACAACTAATGCGGAGATCACCATGATTCTTTGCATGGATATTGACCATTAAGTGTCTTCATTAGTTTCTGCAGACTGGTGGAGCCACCTGTATTTTTGTATCCGCCAAAACGAATTTTGCGGATACTATGTTTTTGACCGGGTTCCTCCGTTCGTTTCCAGAGAACTCCTCTGAGACTAATGGAACGATTTTTCCGAAACTTACACCAATTGTCGGGTCACATGTGAACTGGTGCCTAACCAATTTGCGTTGACCTGTGACCTTTCCTCTCTGCCCAGCGTCCATTTGTGCGTCTGTTTCCACACATAAACCCTCATATCTCGGGAACCATTTTGCATGTGTATAGATCTCACATAGCTCTTTATCATACACAAAACAACCATTTTTGCACGGCGTCTGTCTGTTTGTCTGCCGTGGGCTAAAATCACTCATATACATGTAGTGGTTTGACTTTTCTGCCTAAAATTTCGCATATGTATACATCTTGGACAGCTTTCTGGATATGTGGTAGGTGGCACAACCTACATACACATTTAGGCTGCAGACATCCATGCTAATATGCAACATACGTCACTCTATTTCCCCTTGCCACTCAATCCATGCCTCACTTCACCCGTTCCACTCTGATTTTGGCGGATACACGTTGTCACTTGTCGGCTACCCGTATTCTAGTTTTTAAAGTTTTCACACTTTTCTCTATTTTTGAGATATATGAATACAGACTAAATCTTGGCCTGTTGGTTAATCTGTTTGATGCTTCAGTTGAATGGGTATTTTCTACCATTCTGATGATAAAATTTCCTTTTGCGAATCTCTTCCCAGTCAGCTGAGCGTCATGACCCATGGGTCACTTGTTTTCAGGTATAATAGAATTTTCTAGTTAAGATTCTCCTGTTCAGGCATTATAGAATATCCCCGGGTAAAACCCTCTTGTTCAGGTATTATAGAATATCCCAAGCAACACCTCTTGTTCAGGCCTTATAGAATATACCAAGCAACACCCTCTTGTTCAGGCCTTATAGAATATCCCTAGGTAATACCCTCTTGTTCAGGCATTACATAATATCCCTAGGTAACACCCTATTGTTAAGGCATTACATAATATCCCTAGGTAACAACCTCTTATTCAGGCATTATAGATTATCCCTAGGTATTAACTTCTTTTCAGGCAATAAAGAATATCCCTAGGTAACACCCTCTTGTTCAGGTATATTAGAATATGCCTAGGTAACATCCTTTCTTTCAGGCATTATATGATATCCCTAGGAAACACCCTCTTGTTCAGGCTTTATATGATATCCCTAGGTATTAACCTCTTCTTCATTCATTATAGAATATCCCTAGGTAATACCCTTTTGTTCGGGCATTATAGCATATCCCTGGGTAAGATTCTCGAGTTCAGGCATTACAGAATATCCGTTTGTAAAACACCCTTGTTGAGGCATTCTGATATATCCCTGGTAATACCCTCTTGTTCCCGCATTATAGAATATCCCTAGGTAATACCCTTTTGTTCGGGCATTATTACATATCCCTGGGTTAGATTCTCGAGTTCAGGCATTACAGAATATCCGTTTGTAAAACGCACTTGTTGAGGCATTCTAATATATCCCTGGTAATACCCTCTTGTTCAGGCATTATAGAATATCCCTAGGTAATACCCTCTTGTTCAGGCATTATAGAATATCCCTTTAGGTAACACCCTCTTGTTCAGGCATTACAGAATATCCGTATGTAAAACTCCCTTGTTCAGGCATTCTAGAATATCCCAGTGTAATACCCTCTTGTTCAGGCATTATAGAATATCCCTAGGTAATACCCTCTTGTTCAGGCATTATAGAATATCCCTTTAGGTAACACCTTCTTGTTCAGGCATTACAGAATATCCCGAAGTAACAACCTCCAGTTCAGGCATTATAGAATATCTTGCTGTTATAGCCTTTAGTTCATGCATTAAAGCATACTCAGAGTAAATAACCCCTAGTCCAGGCACTGTAGATAATCACTATGTAAAAGTTCTAGTTCATGTATAGTATAATTAATATCCCATTTTATATTCTCTAGTTAAAGCATGGTAGCACACCACATGTTATATTTGTAATATGCTTTAGTTTTCAAGGTCAGGCATTAAAGAATTCCCTGAGTTAACGTTGAGATTCCATAATTTTTTTTTCACGACCTTTGCATCTATTGGACCGGGAACAAACAGATCCAATGTCCAGCGTTTTTATATTTTATACTTTATAGTTCCCACACTGTTATGTAGATTTATAGGATAAAAAAACATTAGTTACGAGTCACTGATAAAGCTCTTAATCATTAAAGCAGAATAGGATACCTGCAGAATAGGATGCCTCCCTAGCACACCTGAAAGCTACCCGGCTTAATAATCTCATATGATTTCATTATTGGTTAATCGTACCATCATTCAAATAAAAATATGTCATGGACCAAGTAATATGTAAAAACGGAATAAACCTACGGTGTTCCAGTTCTGTTTACCACCTATGCCCCCATTTTCTGTCTTAAGACCTGAATAACAATCCAAAGTTCTGTTACACTCAAAAAACAAGTATTTTTTTCTCAAGTATCAGATATCTCCAACCCTTATTACGTATATTTGGTCGTTTTCCGTTTAGATGAATGCACGCTGGGACGGAGACAAACTGGTGACAAAGAATACACCAAAAGATGCTGGCAAGCTGAAGGAGAACACGGTCACCAGGGAGATCGTGAACGGACAACTTGTCATGGTGTGTTTTTTGCAGTATTTACAGTGTTATAATTTTTAACGACCTCTCTGGTTGTAAATATTTATTGATATTACCGTTAAATTATATTCTTGATATTCGTAATTTTCCAAATCTAAAGATATTTATAACATGATGAAGGCGCTATTGAATAACAAAACGTAAGGACAGTTTCTCTAATAAGCCATTAATCCTTTTTATTATTGAATTTTCCAGTTCTGTATTTTATTGTTCCCCTGGTGTAATATTGAATGGGTCCCTTTTCGCTTGCCATCAAGTGAAGTCAATGCATCCTATTTCCATGGACTATCAGTCAAGTTAAGGCATCTAAAAAACTTTGCAAAGAACCATATTGCTGACTCACGTAAACACAAAATAATGTAATGAATATATATATATATGTGTGTGTGTGTGTGTGTGTTGGCACACAGATAACTAGAAATCTGCATTCTAAGGAATGAACGCCTCCACCATGAGTGTGTGTGTGTGTGGGGGGGGGGGGGGGATTGTCCCTTTTATGGGATGCGCCGCAGACCGTGTTACCGTGTTTGCATTCACTTATTCGGCCCATATTCCTAGTTACATTCGTGCTTAAGTGGCTGTAAATTTGTGAATATTCCCTGATGGCGTTCCTGAAGTTATGAACATATGATCACATATCCTCCTGGCGGAAGCAATTAACTAAAACTATCGTGAAAATTATAGAATGTTTCTCTTGTTTCAGACGCTGGAGTGTGGAGGTGTGACAACCCACAGATACTGGGACAAGTCGGGCTGATTTGTTTTTGTTTAGTGAGAACATGTAACCAGTGATGTGCATGTTACGGCAATCTTGTACTATGATGTATCGTCTATACAGTATTCTAATATATTTTCAGGCCTTTATAACATAGATATTGTTAACTAATGTACCTCATGTATCTTAATTATTAAAGTGGACCTTAAAATGTATATGGTATCCAGTAAAAATATACCATTTTTTCATTCAACAGTTTCATAGAAACATTTGTTAAGATTGTTGTTAGATTATGGAATCCTCAATTATATTTTGGTCGCTTAAGTGTGATCAAAGATAACGAATTCAAGCTATTTACATCGACACGGCTATGAAGAAGTACGGCCTGGTACAACGTTGTCCCATATATCTGTTGGAATACCTTTAATTGTAGTTTTATGATGTTTAAAATTTATATGGCTTTTATCATAAATATACTTCCCAATTGTGAACTATCTTTGGCTTGGTTGTGACTGTATTTGATTGTTTTTTAATTGTCAATAAACTGAAATGCATGGTGATTTATGTTATTTCAATATTATAGTAGGACCACGGTCACATAAACTGTAACATTTCTTTTATTAAATTTCAAGGTGACGATAATATAATAATGAATAATCAGATAAAGTCCCGTTTATTTTCGTTATAGTGACAAACAATTAAATTTTTTTTACAAATTTGAAATTAGAAAAGTGGAATAGGCAGTCTTGGCACTTAAGTATAGTGACTTTACAAAAGCATATATAAATGCTCTTGAAATAGTGTGCAATAGAATATGTTACGGGAACTGATAACTATGAAGTGTAAAGGATTAGTATACCAATTTACTGAACCAATTTTATGCCAGAAACATTTGGTAAATTTAAATATGTCAAAAAAAATATCGCCTGTAATTTCAACAAAGCGAAACATTAATATCGGGAGGAATTATAGTGCAAAAAGTAAAAACGTGAACACTAGGATATTGAATATAATGGGGCTTTCAGTATCATATTTCTGATATTTTGTTTGCTACATACCTTCAGGGTAACAGGCCGAAGTTCAGTATAAGTCAAATTCTTATATTTGAAAACCCATCTAATAATTTGTTCTTCAGAAATTATGTAGATTTGCGAGTCAAGTCTGACAAAGCTTTACCTACGCTCCTCTCGCAGTGGTTATACACTGCGATCGTCCCACACATCTTTTCGTGTAACCGATGCTTGGTATGGTACGGTTCTCTGGACAGTAACACCTGGGTGCGCACAGAGCACAGAACTATAATCAGACCAATGACTAATAGCGGGGTATTGCATTGTGCATACAGTCCAAATTTGGACTTAAGAGAATTTGGAATAGGAGAGCCTGTGAGTCATGTTTGGAATAGGAGAGACTGCGATTCATCTTTTAAAAAGAAGAGCGCGCGAGTCATATTTTAAATAGAACACTCTGCGAGTCATGTTGTAAATAGAAGAGTCAACGAGTCTTGTTTTAAATAGAAGAGCGTGCGAGTCATGTTAGAACAGAAGAGCCTGCGAGTCATGTTTTGAATAGGAGAGCCTGTGAGTCATATTTTAAATAGAAGAGCCTGCGAGTCATATTTTCATGGCAACAGAAAATTACGTATTCCTTTCTGTTAGTGAGAGGAATTGGTTTTAAAATCATAATCAATGACTGAAAAATAAAAACGAGCGATGATCGATCATTAATCGATTCTTTTATGTACTTTCTATATTATCTGGAAATCTGCTGTAAACTAGTCCCCAAGATATTGACCCCAGTAAAAAGTGACATGAACATGATCATCGGTATGCAAATTGAAACAATCAATCGACCCGCACCTAAGGTCGACTTGTTGTCGACTTGTGCATACAAAATCTTTTTTTAATCGATTATGCTAAAATACAATTGATTTAATCGATTTTGAAAGAAAACGACCAATCATGGATTTAAACGATGAACCGGCACAACACTGGTTACTATGGTTTACGGAAACATACAAAGTGGTTGATTTATTCGCTATAAGAAGGCAAAAATCGCTAATTACAATGTTAATGTTAGATATTGACTATAAATATCCACATTCGCTGCATGTTTCATGTACAGAAAGGAAAACACCCTCTTGGGTCCCAATACCATTCGTCTGAAGAGTTTGTTTTCTCGGAAACATTTGATAGTTTCTTACACACAAAGTAAATTTAAACGAGTGCCATGTTTACTGAAAACATGACAAAAATATAACATTTTAAGATATCACATTTATAGGTGGTTCATGGGGTAAAAACTCTGAGTTATTCTAGTTTTTTACATGATAAAAGTAATTAAATTTGGAAGAAGCTGCCAAGCATAGGCTTCAATTGTGGGTAAAGTATATTGTTTCTTGTATTCAAACCAAGGTAAATTAATCGTTTCGAAACTTTAAAAAGTTGAATAGAGTAACATTATATCACAGTTAGCATTGTCTTCTGTCTGGATCATTAGTGAATAGATACCAGTGGTACGTGTTTTGGCAACGGAGGTAGCATTGTGCAGTAAGAATTGTTGTGCAGGCAAATGTACGGATCTTTTTTTATAGAAGCCTAGATTTTGCGAGCCCAAATGGAGTCAGTTTTGTTTATCCATAAAGGAACAGGCTGGTTCAGCTAGAGATTATTCCTCCACGCTTCACGCACAGACGGTCTTTGCAAGTCAAATGATTTTGTTTATATATAAAGGGATGTTCTATGATATCAAGAGTTTTCAGTGTGTAACAGGGGTTCGTCTCAGAATTTTATAGACAGATTATGTCTGTTATTATTTATAGTGGTGAATAACTTATTAACATACACGTATGACGAGCTAGACTTCAGGGCGGTTTGATATCGTAAAGCGAGTCTTGTGAAATTTTATCAATCTGTATTGTAGCCGCTTTGAAAAGGCTTTGGATAGTAATATGAACTAATATGTGTGTGAATAAACTTATGTATTGGTGTAATGCAACAATTTATGAGAAAAAGCATTATTCGGCAAGGGTCCGTGTATAATCAAAGCAAAACAAATTCCTTTACATATTTGTATTTGTCAATTTGTAGGGAGGCAAAGAGTTCTAAATATTCTAATTTATACATAATGCTTCCACGTCAGATTCTGTGGCATGAGTGAAGTTTTATATGTAGATCTGGGTTAATATTTTACACTCGCAGTGCACCGTAAAATCGAATCAAATGATTTTGGAAGATTTAGGAAAAGAAATTTAACGCGGATGAAAACAGACTTTAATATGATATGGACTTTAATATTAGAGTAATGTACACGGGGGAAAGAACTTTCCAGATTTTCGACGATTGAGCCAATGGCAAAGAACACGATAATTGCCATAACCGTGTATCAGAAGCCAACCTTGAGAAAAACCCACTATCGTACACCTTAGCTCAATAATACATATTAGAAAATCTCTTCATTGACAAATAAGAACAGTGAGTCACATACGTCCACCTGCCCTGGACATCATGCACATTATTGTAGTCCAAGGGTACGGTTAGGTAAACATGACACCAGTGTATACTGGCCGCTCAAACACTGTTGAGACACCACCCGATTCAGATCAGTCGTGGCTGGTCACCGTCCTTCATGTTTGCTGAGCTGTCCACACACACCATCCGTTTCTTTAAGGCTCGTTTACCATGCCCTGCTGCTGTATTTACATAATTAAGTGTTGTCTAATATAACCTTCTCTGCAGGTTTGAGTCACCCTGTGTTGGCCACTCGCTCTTGACCTTTCTTACAAATCTCCAAGGTCAAATGGAAAGGGGGCTGGTATTGTCATGGAAACTATATACACATTTCAGTCTGAATGTAGATCAGTGTCATATTGTGGCCGAAAAAGTCGCATACTCCTCCATACTTGAAATAACTATACACTGAACTATGTCGCCCAACTTCTCAGGTATTTGAAAATTGACAAGGAGTGATGAAACTTCGATAAGATTTTGAAAGAAGCTGGTAAATTCCATTTAATCATATTTGCTCAGAAAGCAAGTTATATTCATCCTGCATATTTTATTAGTGTCAGTGTGTGCATATCTGTTTGGATCAGGGCCATATATTTAGGTCAACAGTTAAGTATTTTGTGTGTTCGTAAATGCTTATGAAAATGTTTTCATGGGTTTTGTATGATTGAAATGAATTATATACCGTATACAAGACAATAGTCTCCTGTGTCCAGGATATCGGACTGAACATTTATCCATAACAAAAGTGTCTCTGTATTAAGTTGTGTAAATGTAGAACTACCCCAGGCTTTTGTAAGCAGTGTTTATATGCACATACATCCTATGAGAAAGTATTTTTTTTGTGTTTGCAACCCTTCCATTTGTTTCGTTTACTTTTATCGTCTGGCTTAGGAGTACCTCTCTAACAAGTGATGCTCACACAGACCTCTCCCCGACGTTGACTGCAACATTTTCCTGATAAAGTTTTACAGAAGAAAGTCCTGTAATTCCAAACACCACATGTCAGCCATGTCAGGAAATTATAATGTGGAAAGTAAAGTATGGTTTAAAAACATGGAAAATTGTCTTGTTTTAGTTTAATATGTGTGCTCTTTCATTCCCAAGTTATAGACAGAAGAAGTTGGTTAATTTCTGAATCTGTTTTGAGACATCTGACAAAACTGGAATTAATTAATCATGCGATCCAGGAAGATGATTATTGGGTTAAATTGTTTGTAAACACTGACAATTTCCCACAATTTCTCAGTTTTCATTCTTGTTGTGTCAACTGTCTTCAGTCTTTAATATTAAACATTTAACAAGATAAATCTCTGAACGCCTGGCTACGCACCTCACAATATATACCGATATATACTGGTGCGCATGATGTATAAAATATAGTTCCTCATTAATTTCATGACACAAGAAGTAAACTGTATTTAATTATTCACAGTTTAAAATCGTCCAATTAATGAGTTGAGGATACCAGAAACGGGTCCAGGTGGTCCAACCCCCCCCCCCCTTTTTTTATATCAGCCACCGCAGTTTTAGACCTCTTTTTGCGACCTTGACCCGCTTGTCCGGACCTGAGGACCTTTTTATAGATGTTGCCATTACTCCTCCCGGGTTGGACCCCTCCTTTTCCTAAATTATGGATCCGCCCCTGGATGTTAAGAACAGATTGGTTTTTACTCCATATTAAGATAGCATCCAAGTTTTTCTATAACGAGAGATAGGGTCTTTCCGTTCTTACACTCTGCTGGGTCATAACATCGAGGAACCCACCAAATTGCATTCGGCTGTGAGTGAGGTACGGTATTCCTGTTAGCCTAAAGAGCTCAGTCTGGATTGGGGTCGACTGTGAAAATTTCTTGACTGCTCGGCCGATACTCGAACTCACGATCCGTTGCGCTATCTAGACCACGGAAGCCAGTAAAATGTTTAACATTCGACTTTCAACAATCATTTTCCCACGAGAATTATTTAAAGAGATGATATTTTTAATAAAAATAGATGTTATAAACATAGATGCACATTTTCACCATTTACATCAACATGTTACTTTTCAGTTAATATCTTTATTTTGACTACGTAATGAGAAATGATTTAAGAGAACAGTAGTTTAGGAACAGAAAATCCTCATATTTTATGTGACAGGTGCGTTGAAATATACTCGTTACATTACATATTTAACAAACAAAAATCCCAATAAGGGATGGGGGGTCCCATCATATACCCTCACGTAACTATAATTAACTTTAAGGAATAAACAAACAACAATAATATATATATATGTATTAAAGTTACAAAACATATTTTAAAAAGTTAGTTTTAATAATACCCATCATCCACCAACCCAATATAAGCGCCTCTCTTTTTTCTAATTTCCGGATCCGCCACTGCGCATAAGTTTTCAAGGAAAATCTTAAAATGAACAAGGAAAAAACAACTGAACAACTTTTGTTCACATTTGTGGGCCAATCCGGAGGTATCCACTCTCCCGAGGTCTGTCAGGTAACACACTTTGTCGCCATTTTCTATAGGTACTTGGGCGTTGGGACGGAGACAAATTGGTTGTGAAGGCCTCACCAATTAATGCTGGTAACCAGAAGGCTCACACTGTTACCAGAGAGATCATGGACGGGGAACTCGTGATGGTGTGAATTTCCTTTAATATACACAGCTTTATTTATTGAAGGATCCATTTTCTGCTCCTAAAAATAAACTAATGATTTTACTTTATGTCAAATTAAAATTCGCAACTTTATGAGAAAGTTTAATATTATTTAACTATTATGACAAAAAAGGATTATATATTGAACGTGAAACGTTTCCCAGCCTATGTAACTTTGCAAAGATATGTGTGATATAGTAAATCTCTAACCAGACTGAAATAAAAAAAAAGTAGATGATTGGTTTGTCTGTTTGTTTAATTCGTGGTGCAGTCCCCAGATCTCTTTGGAGCTCGATGTTTACATATAAATATGGATCCCCTGCTGGATCCAGCGCAGCCCCGTAAGCATATAACTAGGCCCATTAGACTACGGCGGCCAGTATCAGTGGTTATCGAGAGAGGCCATCTTATATTATTTCATATGTAGCTAAATAGCACACAAGGTTTTTGATATTATACGATGACATTGTTTCAGACGATGGTATTTGGAGATGTGACAACCCACAGATACTGGGAAAGGTCAAGCTGATTTGTGGTTTGCAATCAATAACATTTATATACACATATAGCAATGCATATCCTGTGAAAAAAATAACAATATGTTACTGCAAAGGCGCATTTTTATTGTGAAATATATGGCTTATACATATTAGAAATAACAAAAGGCTGGCCTGTAATAGCATATTGTTTGTTGAAAACGAGGACAAAGAGATCCCGTGTTACAACAGGGATAATAAACTAAATTTATCTATGCATTTCATCCTGAATATCAGGATTGGTTTAATTCTCAGACTCATTTCCCTATAAACATTTGGTTTACGATTTTTGTTCACTATCCCCTGCATTTTTTTGTTTTAATATGATATTGATTTTGCCTCATGCTTTTGCTTAAATATCAAAGTAACCACTTAAATATGGGATAAAATAATCCTAACATTGTTACAAACAGGGGTTACATAGGGCTTGTGCAATAAGGGGTATTTAAATAATAACCGATGAAGCGGTATGAACGACAGGTTTTAATTAATTTTAACAAATTTCGAGGGTCCATGTATTTCGCAGAACTATCTTTTCAGTATTAATAAATATTCTTTCCAATAGCTCCGGCTTTCTTTGCGTTGTAGTGTCTCTGTTTTGTGTGTTATGTCAGTTATAGGCTCTTTGTGGTCCCACGTGAGGTACACGTGAAACGTTATACTAATACTGGTCAATGAACAAAGTCAGCAGTCTGAACAATCATGAAACCCCGACTAGTATTTAAACGGTCTCTAAACGGTTAACTTTTTGGGATATATATTATGTATATCAACAATATATATATCCAATACGTCCCGTATATCTTTCTCGATATACATTACACGCGATGAATGAAATACATGCGATTGACATCAATGTCATGTCAGTCATAACTGAAGCATTTTTAAGACGCGCACAACCTACGTCACAGTATAAAGCCCAAAACAGACATAGGCCAAAACACACTGGCGCGGGCGGCAGTGTGTTTTGTTATATGTCATATATAGGGAAGCGATTTATGCCGCCTAGTCGTCCGCGTTGAGCCCAACACAGACTTACGCGCGCGTTACGCGTAGCGCGCGCCGCTCGCGACAAATTCAAAACACACTTACGCGGCTACAACGCGCACCACACGCGTCAGATTGGATGGTATTAACCAAACACCTATATATTTTTTGTTTATCTTTGTAAAAATAGTAATTTTGATAATAAGCATTGAATTAATTTTATACTAATATGTATCTGTTTGTGATAAAACATGTTCTATAATGACAGAACTTAGCTACTATTCTTAACGATATTTATTTATTTGTGTTGCTTTGTTGCACGTTTTCTATCCAGATACAAATCAATAAATATAGTTCAATGAATTATAACAAACTTTACACCCGAAGTTCAATATATAATGATATGAGTGCTGGGGAGAGAAACACTCTCTTAAGTTATGTCATTATCAGGAATCCCCACACGGCAAGCGCGCGTCATGCGTCTAAAATCGCTCCAGGAGCGATAGCGAGACGCGCGCGTTAGTCTGTTTTGTCATTGATAAATAGAGTGGAGCGACTTTTTTTCGGATTTGACGCTTGACGCGCGGGTTACGCGCGCTAGTGGGTTTCGTGCTTTGGTGTGTTTTGAATTTGTGTTTTGAAACTAAGCTCATGCTTATGACACGGACCCCCCCCCCCCCCCCCCACACACACACACCTTGGTCACATAACCGACTATTATAAGGGAGCGATCATGTCTTTAATACGCCCATGTTACTACAAATGGAATGCAGCAGTTTAGCACGACGTTCTCCGTACATTATAAAAGCATACACTTATAATAGAGAAAAAAAATGAACCATTGAGAAAAAAAAAAAATCATTACATTTACCACAAATCGGATGTTCCGGTAACCCCCACAAAATACATAGGAAAAAAAACACGGGTACTTTCGGTATGACACTGGTGTATGGACACTTAAGGGTTGTACAGTAATTTAGGGTTTTAAGGATGAATCAGCTGACGTCATGCAATTATCTTAACTGCATTATCAGAATACGAGCCTCTAGTTTGTAAGATATTTAGTGGTGTTGTGGATAGAGTTTATCATAAAGCATCATACGGTCAACCCAGCTAGGCGTAACAAAGTCTATATAGCTCGTGACACCTGTCCTAAATAAATGAGGGTATTAGTCAAGTATAAGTCGTGGTATCAGTTATCATACTCTGAATCAACTCAATTTTAAGAATGAATGGACGTACAAATATATGGACCAACTATTATTCGAAGTGTAAACCAAGCCCTCATTGATTTGATTTGAGATGTCAAGGGAGAAAAGAAAGCCGGTTTGTGTCGTGTCGCTGCACTATCATAGGCTCTCTGTTTCGGTGTGCTTTGCTGGCCTTGACAGCAAGTCCAACACTTGACCTGTTTTATTTAATCAGTTAACTCACATACCGTAACAGGCATATCATTGCGACAAATTTTTTTCTTTATTTTATTTTCCTGTTCCTGGACATCTTACGCCATTATCAAGAACTATCCTGTTGAACCAATGTTTGAAAAACCTGAGAATAGCAACACATTGAAACAGCCGCCAAGAATAAGAACCGTTAATTTCAACGATTCTTAATAAATCCTAATGATCCACTGGAGTTATAGTCCATACAATGCTTCACACGGCGGACGCTGGAGTAGCACTTGAAGTTAGATGAGATTACATGTCCTTAAAGTCAAGATATTTAAGAGAACAACTAAAATGCCAACAGCGACGCAGTGGCCTGCGGAAGGCCTTGTGACGATTACTAATTAAGGCGTGCTAGCATTTGGTTGACCAAGTTTGTTTGTCTGTATAAGGTACACCGTGTGGCCCTCGTTCCCAAAGCCCTCACCTGTAATTACGGCACGTTATCCTGATTATCCCCTAATTAGTTCAGGTAATCATGATGTTTAGTGTTGAAATGACCACAAGTATTGCATATACATCTCCAACCAGCCTGAAAATAGTTGTAACACGTAATATCACCTAGTCATAAGCACATGCATAAGTTTCTTTTTAAATATACAATGTCATGTCACCGATGTAACACCGCAAAATAGACCAAGTAGTGTAGAAAATACATAATTTATTCATCAAGGATTTTTTATTCTGATTATGTTATCGATACGTGCACTTGATCCATTTTCTGTGGACAATAATTCGGTTCCGGCGGAAAGGTTGCAGTGCGCATAAGAACCCAATGAATTACGCCTGCCTAACTATTTGCCTGCTTATCTCGGTTCTCAGCTCTAAGGCTAACATAAATCATGGAACCCAAACATCTATAATAAGTGATACGAAACGCTGAACAAAAACTTCAATAATGAGAGATACGAAACAGAAGAATAAACATCCATAAAGAGTGATACGAAAAATAACCCTAAGTGCTATAATGAGTAATACGGAGCACAGAACAAAAACCTGTTTGACGAGTGATACGAAACATGTAACCAAAAAAAGTCCTTATACGAAGCATAGAACAAAAATAAAAAGCGCGGAGTCTGAGGTCTCGTTTTTGATGGTGGTTGGGGGGGGGGGGGATGCGTTATGAGGGGTGAGCCGCCATAGCGATAGAGGGAACTTCAATGCCGATCGCAAGAAGGCTGCATTTCCACAATATATTCCTGTTGAAGGCAAGTAGTACTTCCATTGATATAATTAAATGTAGTGTTCCGTATAAAATCACGGTTGGTAAAATATTCAACAATATGGATCGAACAGAACAGCAGAAACATAAAAAAGATTCAATTAATAGTAAATATGATGGACGTTAAAATATGCCACAATATCCACAATAAAGTATTCAAAAGTATTCCACAATAGGCGTTACAGTACTCCACAGTATAAACCGGTAAGAGAAATGGTATACGTAACAGAAGTCATGTAACTGTAAAAATAATATACGTTCAATATTCTACCGGATCAACGTGTCAGAAACAAAAGTAGAAGTCAAGTAACAGTATTGCTAATAGTCATATAAATAATAGGGATGAAAATTTAAATTGCAGTATCTTTAAGAAATGTTAAAGGCAACATTTAATATATTAAATCACTTATTTAGAACACGTATTCCTTGTCTTTTATACAAAATACTTCGTTCCAGGTATGAATCTCATATTTTACGTGTCAACTCAAACAAACGTTAAGGTTTTTAACGAGGGTTCGATAGATACAATGCATAATATCATGGGTAAAATTTCAACAAGTGAACAGATGTCAAAGAGACACAATTGAGAAAACTGAGCGTAGGTGAAACGTTTTCATGCGATTTCATGCAGAGCGGTATTCAAGGGAATTTAATGTTAGGGTTGCCGGGCTAACTGGAACTAATGGAGAAAACTGCGTGCAACTGGTGGCTCAAATAATATCTGAAAAAGAACTGATGGAAAGAAAATCGGTGGAGGAAATAGAGAACCTGATTGAGAATGCCCATCGGACAGGCAAACGACTACCAAATAAGCAGAGGCAAATAATTGCTAAATTTGTGAACAGAACTGATAGAAATACAATAGTGAAGAATGCAAAGAGTCAGCTGAATAGAGAAGAAGGCGCCAAAATTAAAATGTTCGAAGACCTTACAAAAGCAGATTATGAGCTAAAGAAAAGAGCGCAACTGCAGATTGAGGCTGCCTATAATGACCAGAAGAAAGCCGTGTTCCGCCGAGGGAAACTAATAATAAATGGACACCTGGTGGCAATACAAGGCAAAGCCGGAGCGCGACTCGAAATGATAAGCCAGCGGGAACATGGCCCAAGCACTGGATTGAAGAATCGCCTAGAAACTGAATGGCCAGGGACCACACGCATGAATGCCCATGACTGCAGCTCTACCTGAGACGAGTTTGGGTGCAATGTTTTTGGACCTTGTTTCTTTTATTTTCAGAGTTGTAAAATTGACTCGGTCAAATATTTAATAATAAAGACTGGTATAATAGATACAATAACAGTTTATTTTTCAGATCAATAAGAAGACTTGAAAGTGCTGTGAAATAGTTATTTAAAATGTGTTTCATCTTGTTCTGTTTAATTATGTTTAATATCGGTGATCAGATCGAGGCCTCGCTGGTAATGTTTAACCGGATTACAGTTTTTGCCGTTTACTGTGTGGATAGTGACCGAGCCTCTATTGTCGCTCATTACCAAGTGGTACGTGAGTTGTGAGAGACTCAGGGGTAGGTACTGTCATATCTGTGTGCTTTATAGTAATATGTCTGTATTTGTTATCTATGTTGATGTACATGATAAAACTATGAGTATTGTACGGGCATCATTTAGTATGTCATTAATTAATTCACCTTTTGGTATATCCACCGTCACCTTTTATACGAAGGTTCGACCTAACCTTACGTTATTTGTAAAAAATAATATGTCACGAAGATATATTCCTTGAATTTACAGTAGCGACCCTCAATACCAGAGGGATAAATAATACAAAGAAAAGGAGGACAGTGTTTACATGGATGAGGCGACAAAAGGCGAATGTTATATTTCTATAAGAGACGTATAGTAGTAAATCATGCGAAGTACAATGGCGTAATGAGTGGGTAGGTCATATACTATAAAACCATGAAAGTAATCATAGTAGAGGTGTAGCTGTTTTATTCAAACCGGGGTTAGATTATCAGATTATAAGAATTAATATCGATGAAGAAGAAAGAATACTCATAGTAGAAACATTGATTCAAGATCAAGTTATATATTTCTGTAATTTATATGCCCCAAATCAAGAAAGTAAACAAATTGCTTCCTTTATAAAGGTAAAAAATAAGCTTTTAGAATTTGGAGTGGATAAAGATAAAAATCTTATTATAGGGAGTGATTTTAATATTGTATTTTGTAATATTGATAATGATGGAGGAAGAGAACAAATTAAAGTAAAAGTAGTAGATATAGTGAACGATCTGTCAAGCTGTTTTAATTTAATTGATATATGGAGAACTCGGAATGAAACAACAAAAATGTTTACCTGGCATCAAAAAGAACCTGAAATTTATTGTAGATTCGACATGTATTTCATTTCTAGTGCTTTACAAGATTTTGTAAATAATTTTGACATTTTCCCAGCTGCAATGACAGATCACTCTGGTGTAGTTTTGAAATTTGAAGATACGAATCAGACCGCAAGAGGGAATGGGTACTGGAAATTTAACAATGATTTATTAAATGACCCCCAATATGTTGGTATGATAGAAAATAAAATTGATGAATGGTGTAAAGAATTGGCAAGTACAAACTGCAGGGAAAAATGGGAGTTATTAAAATATTTTATTAGAAAAGAAACCATAGTTTACTCAAAGAAAATTAAGAAGAAAATAAATGATCATTATGATCAATTAGCTTCAAGACTAAAATATTTAGAGAGAGAAAACACAGATACTGAAGAATACTTCAAGCTAAAAGAAACACTGAACTGTTTAGATCTTAAAAAGGCTGAAGGGACAATTATTAGAGCCAGAGTTAGATGGAGAGAATGGGGAGAGAGAAGTTCAAGGTATTTTTATCAGCTAGAGAAAAGAAATGCAGTAAAGAAACATATTAGAAAACTTAAATCACAGGACACTGAAGACACAATATCTGATAATAAAGAAATACTATCAACAGCAAAATTATTTTATGAAAATGTTTACAAAAGTAGATATCGAAAAAATGTTTTATCTGAAGGTCAAATATTTTTTGATAACCCAAGTCTGGTCAAACTTACAGATGAACAAAAAATAATATGTGAAGGTCTACTTACTCTCGATGAGTGTGAAAAGGTAGCTAATTCCATGAAAAATAATAAATCCCCTGGAAATGATGGTTTATCCATAGAATTTTATAAATGTTTTTGGGAAAGGGTGGGGCCCTTGTTAGTTGATTCATTCAACGATTCATATCATGTTGGGGAAATGTCACCATCTCAAAGACAGTCAGTTATAACACTCCTAGAAAAAAAGGGAAAGACAGATTACTTATTAAAAACTGGCGCCCAATTTCTTTATTGAATAATGATTATAAAATTGCATCCAAAGCAAAAGCAGAAAGAATAAAAAAAGTTCTGTCACATGTAATACATATTAACCAGCATGGCTTCGTAAAAGGGAGATATATAGGAGAAGCAGTCAGGAAAGTACTTGATATTATGGAATATTTAAAGATGAGTAGACACCCAGGATTATTAGTATGCGTTGATTTTGAAAAAAGCTTATGATCCATTAGAATGGGAATTTATGTTAAATGTATTAAAACAAATTAATTTTGGAAATAATTTGATACCCTGGGTAAAAACATTTTACAATAATATCGCTTCATGTATAACAAATAATGGATACAGTTCAGGCTATTTCCAAGTTGAGAGAGGTGTTCGACAAAGGGATTCCCTCTCACCATACTTATTTATCTTAGCAATAGAACCCTTAGCAGAAGCAATAAGACAAAATAATCAGATACAGGGCATTAAGGTAAATAAAGAAATAGAGCTAAAGTGTATATTGTATGCAGATGATTTGACAGCTATAATGAAAGATGGTGAATCTGCAGACGAATTATTAAGTCTGATTGAAGCCTTTTCCAGAGTTTCAGGCCTTACAATTAACCAAGAAAAATCAGAAGCCATGTTGCTTGGTTCAAAGGCAAATTGTAAGGAACAACCAATAAATGTTAACTGGAAGACATCTGTCAAAATATTAGGAATTAATATCTCACATGATCAAAATAAAATGATAGATCAGAATGTTCAACCAAAACTAAAATATGCTAAAGAAACACTTTATGCTTGGAGAAGTAGAAATTTAACTTTAAATGGAAGGATTATGTTAGCAAAGTCATTGGGTTATTCTAAGTTTCAATATGTAGCATCAGTAGTAGATATACCTGAAAATTATATAAGGGAAGTTTACCGTTTGCTGTTTAAATTTATATGGAAAGGGAAAAAAAGAGGACGGATAAAAAGAAGGATTTTAATGGATGAATATGAACAAGGTGGACAGAAAATGGTTAATGTAAAATGTATGATTGAGGCCCAAAGGGTAAACTGGGTGAAAAGATATTTATATGGAAATAATATCCCATGAAAATCCCTAGGGGATTCACTGTGTAATCATTATGGAGGGTTTTCACTCCTTTTACAGTGTAACTACTCTAGAGCAATGTTACATAAACTACCATCCTTTTATAGAGAAAATTTTAAGATATGGAAAACTATTAGAGAAGAATAGGATCAGGAAATTATTTGGAATAATTGCAACATAACTTTTAATAGGAAACCTTTGTTTATTGAAAATATGAAAAATGCAGGTTAACTTTTTATATCAGATTTGGTAGAACAAGGTAAAATAATACCTTTTCTAGAGAAGAGGAATAGAGGAGATAAATTGAAATATTACATATGTCTTGGAGAAGTATAATTAGTCAGGTATGGAAAGCATTGAGGTTTATAAATTCTGCTGAATGTTCTAACAATGATGAATGGATTTTGAAATGCACCAAAAACAAAGCTCTCAGAGGTTACCTCAAAGCAATTGTATACAATTTTATTAGATAACATCCCAAGGGACATGGGTTAAGGTGAAAAAAAGCATGAAGAAATTAATGATATACAAGACGGTCAGTGGACAGCTATATATAAATTACCCTGGATAACTACCAACGATAAAAAACTCCAATATTTCCAATACAAGATAATCCATAGGATATTGGTTTTGAATGATTGGCTTTAGGATATTGGTTTTGAATGATTGGCTTTATAAATGTAAACTGAATGAAAATGAAAAATGCACATTCTAAGCCAATGAGAGAGAGACATTAGAACATTTCATTTATGAGTTTTAAATAAGCAGAAAATTTTGGGAAGAATTAGAAAAATCATTGCTTTTCAACAGTGAAAGATTGGAGTCGAGATGTAAAAAAAAATATTATTTGGTATTATTATAGATATAAATTAAATAAGATCATAAATATCATAATTTTGCTTGGTAAGAAATACTTATATGAGTGCAGGTATTATGGAACAAAACCAAAGGTCACAATATTTATGCATAAAGTTAAACGGTATCATGACATAGAGATAGAGATGGCGAAGAAAGGTAATAAATTGACTGAGACTAGAGAAATGTGGTCATGTCTAAACTTACCACAAAGTTGATATTTAGGTGACAATATTTCGCTCGTGTTGTATTTTTATTCCTTTTGTGCTATATGTTGTGCTTTTGTGTATTGAAATTGTTATGGTATTGTGTTATATGTAAATGTATCTGAGATTGTATTGTTTTCTTTTGTTAAATAATAAAAAAAAATTCATGCAGTACCAGAATACATCCTCTTTTGAAATTATTTTAAATACCATTAACACATACATACGTATATGGGCTCGATATCGTCTACAGATTTTGTATTGTTTGTGGTTGCGTATTTCATTGTATTAAATTTATATGAAATAGAAGTGTTTTCTGTATAATATTCATATTTATATATATATGATAATAATAATAAAAATATAATAATAATTATAATAATAAAATTATTATTAGTTTTACTATTATTATTATTAATTCTTTATCATGTTGAATATAATGACAGTTTTTCGAAATCACTTTATTTCAATTATACTTATAAAAATAATTATAATACTGCAACAGTCACTATAATGTACGGCTGACAGTCAAAGATCTAGTCGAGTCCACATCATCATAGTATGAGTGCAAGACCGAGTCCAGGCTACTCTGAGTACTTCAGATTCGAGTCCAAGTCCACCACAAATCTCATTATAAAAAGAAATTTAAAAAAAGAAAATTTGAGATTATCTTGTGTATTTTACGTTAGTTTGCATATGTTTCTTACTTATATGTTTAATTACATTTAGCTTGGTATATACAAACATTTTGTAGTAATCTATTATTATTTCAGACACGCATAAAAGTCTTATAGTATTTGACAGAGTTTTTAACTGGACTCGAGATGGACTCGATTCCTGACCTTCGAGTCCGAGATGAAGTCAGTGTCCATGACCCTCGAGTCCAAGTCCCAGTCCGTAAAAAAAAGGACTCGAGTCCTACAGCAATGCTGATAGTTGTCAAAGAAACATTTGAAATCAAAGTTTTCTATACACCTTAATATGCAAAAAACTTGGCAGTTAGCACCAGGGGGGATAGATGTTGTGCACAATCACAACGTGTACCACATCGCACTGCTGCTTTATAAACAATAATACACTTAATCTGACGCCTGATCTTCTTGCAGACAGTTATAATAAGATTTTAGGAGAGAATATTAATCTATAGGCACGGTAGCGGTTTTTTTCCTTTATTTATAGCCTTATGTCTTTAAGTTTTTGGCTAAACCTTATTACATATATATATATATATATATATATATATATATATATATATATATATATATATATATATACATATTCTACTACTATACTCATCCATATATATATGTACTCGTGTACAGAAATTGCGTAAAGGGGGCCTCGAGCGGGACGGGGGGGGGGGGGGGGTACAGCATATTCGCTTGCCACGGAGTGCCTATCCTTATATATACATATTCATAGTATTAAGGGCATATGGATTTGGTTCGCAAACTGTGAGCACTGTAAACAGCCATGCATATTTTTGAATGGGCGCCCGGCCGTGTACATATATTGGCCATAGAGCGAAAGGTCCGTGTTTACGTACTGCTATATGTAGCAGTGATGATCACGGGTCATCACGGTCAGCGGATTGGGGCCAAATTGGAAATGGGTCATAGGCAACCTCGTGATACTGCATGTTCAATCATATAAGCGAAAGAACAGGTAGGTCAAGCATTAAAATAAGATTTTCTCGTGGTTGTGCCGATTCATTAAAACAAGTGTTTTGCACAGCTGAAACTCCGTTATCAATACGGGCCGATAAGCATATACAAACGACTACACGACAAACAGTCTTCTCTTCATAGTTTAAACTGCGTATCCTGAATTTCTAAATGGGGGTCGTCCTCGGAAGTAAACATATTTGCTCTCAAATTACTGAAGTCGCCAGAGTTACATCAATCGACCTTTGTCCGTCGTCCGTTCGGTGATCTGATTGTCTGGCCATTAGCAGGGCACAAGCTTTATATACGAAACTTTTCACCTGGGACCCGGGGAGGTTTATGGAGAATTCCTCTGTATATATTATCAGGTCACGATGATCTCTGTTCTTCGAGCTACCGGCCAAATATTATACCATGGCTAAAAGCCAGCCTCGTTTTATATTTAGTAAAATTTGGCCTCTGAACAAATATGATGCACTGAATCATAACAATGAAATAATACAATGCGTCCACACCTTTATATTTATCACATATGTCAGCATGCAATGTTTTAACAAAACCAGTCCTCCTTAATGGCACTAAAATTCGTTTCATATCTACACAACTGGTCCCTTTTTGGCTGAACCTTCAAAATATGGTATATCCCAATGATTAACGTGTGGACTTTGGAAAAGCTAAAGTAAAATATTACACATCTCCTTTTCAGAATATGACGAGACTAATCAAGACTTCCGGGATCTTCTTCATGCTCGCTTTAATAACCAGGAAACTCGCAAAAGCTGAGAATATTATGGTGTTGAGTGCTACACTCCCCAGCCACCTGAGCATGATTCTGTCAGCATCTGAGGGACTTGTCCATAGAGGTCATGTACTTTACGCAGCGATCCCAGCCCACCATGAAAAGCTGAAGAAGATCACTGAAAGATACTCCATGAAACCACTATTATACTACCGAGATCCAACGGGTGATTTCAATATAACTAGTAAAGAGTTTTCGAAGAAACATTTTGAATGCATGCTTAATCGAGATAAACAAATGGAATTTCAAATGATTTCAATGGCAGCAGAGGATCAGCTTTTATTTTGTGAGGCGGCACTTGAGGATAAAGATTTTATGGCACAGGCAAGGAAAATAAACTTTAGTTTAGCTCTGGTAGACGGGTTTCCATTCGCTACATGCCTTTCTCTGATCGCATACAAACTCAATCTTCCTTTCATTGAAGTTTTCAATGTTCCTGCTCACTTGAGAGCAGGTGTTCCAGTACCGCCATCTTATGTTCCCGCATTAATCTCTCCATACACAGATAGTATGACTCTGAAGGAGCGCCTCACTAATTTCATGGCTCTCCTTATGTTGCAAGTGTTTCCCCCACAAGCGTTAACCAATTATACTCTTCTCCGTATTCACACATCTGATCCCGAGGTACGTACATGGGAAGATATCGCCCGTAAAGCCTCAATGTATTTAATTACGGCAGATCCAATACTTCGCAATCCTGAACCAGTTATGCCCCAGATAGAATATTTAGGGGCAGTTAGTCCAAGACCAGCAAGGCCTGTTCCAACAAATATTGAAACGTTTATACAAGCCTTCCCTGAGGGTTTTGTCCTGGCTAGCTTCGGGACATTACTAACTGACTTGCCGGGAAAATTCTTGGAAAATCTCATTAATGGACTAGTTAGACTTAAAGACTTGGGTATAATCATCAGATACCCAGAACCTGTCAAACTGGAAGGTGATAATATACTTGTAATACCTTGGATATCCCAGAATGATCTTTTAGGTCACCCCATGATCAGACTGTTTGTTACCCACTGCGGTGCAAATGGCCTCCATGAAGCCGTATACCACGCTGTGCCGATGGTTGGTATACCAGTCTTCGGGGATCAGCCTGCTAACGGTAACATTATGCAGTATAGGAAAATGGGGCTCGCTCTTTCAATACATTCGGTCACCCCGGATGCTGTATATAGTACGGCTACAGAGGTTCTCCAAAATCCTGTCTACAAGGAACGTGTGGGAAAGTATTCTCGGATCATGAGGAGTCGGCCGTTGAACGCCACGGATCAGATGGTACACTGGGTAGAGCACGTGCTTCAGTTTGGTGATGAGCACATGAGGTCAGCTAATGCTGAATTAAACTGGTTCCAGTTCCTTCTACTGGATGTATTATCCATCATCGGCCTGGCCGTTGTGTCGGCTATGTTGGTTGTCATCGGTTCTTGTTGCTACCTGATTAAACGTATGTACAATCAATTAATAACGAGTGATTGAATGAGTTATAAATGCAACTAATAATCTGTAATGAATGTACGATAAGAAAATTGTCTTACTTTGTGATAAAAATATTGATAAGAGTACTCATGTGAATAGAACGGCATGTATCTTGACACGGATATCCGAACCTGAATCACAAGTTTTATGGGTAGTTACGTTTGATACTTGGGCCGAGTATTAACGAAATGATACAGATTTTGCTACTGGAAATTGCTTTATGTGCTCAAATTTGATCACCTGCGGTAAAAAGAAAAGATAATCTGATTCTTCAGCATTACTGGATCATCATTTGAAGAAGAAGGAATATATATGTATTCCGGGATACGCGATTTTGGTATGACATGTCTTTGCAATCCATCAGCATGATTAGATTAAAGGTATTTGAGAGTATTCACTGGTTGGTTCAATCTTATCAAAGTGTGTTATCTAATTAATGTTTCACAATGAAAGGATTGATGAAATCAAGATGACATGTTTATTTTACTATGATATAATTTCTCCAAACCACTTTATTCATCCAACTGTTAACTTAATTCCCTGCATTCTCTTTTTCATAAGGCCGATAACATCTAAACACGCTGAAGATCATAAGTGAGGGTATGTCCTGGTTTGATTACAGCTGTGAAACAATACACAGTCTCAAGTGTGAAATAAACCATAAACACATTTTCACTTGAAATAAACAAAATATTCATTAAAAAACCTTGTATAATTGGTTGGATTATCAACAAAATTAGCAATCTTCTCGCATTTCAACCAAAAGGCTAGAATCTTGCTAAAAGTTATGATAAATTGGAAAAATATGTCTTAAAGGTTCGGAGAAAGGTTTGATCTTTGTGTATTTTACCGAGTTTGAGCGGATCGTAGTATGTATTGGTATGTTGGCTTTATAATTCCTATTTATCGCTTAGCCATTTTGTTATACACAAAAACGAGACAGGAGCGGATCAAGGATTTAGGATGGTTGATTTAAGTATAACTAGTAAAGAGTTTTCGAAGAAAAAAATTTGAATGATGCTTAATCGAGATAAACAAATGGAATTTCAAATGATTTCAATGGCAACAGTGGATCAGCTTCTTATTTTGAGGCAGTACTTGAGGATAAAGATTTCATGGTACAGGCAAAGAAAATAAACTTTAGATAAGCTCTGGTGGACGGGTTTCCATTTGTTACATGCCTTTATCTGATCGCATACAGACTAAATGTTCCTTTCATTGAAGTTTTCAATGTACTTGCTTACTTGAGGGCAGGTGTTCCAGTACCACAGTCTCTTGTTCCCGTATTAATCCCTTCATACATATATAGTATGACTCTGAAGGAGCGCCTCACTAATTTCATGGCTCCCCTTATAACCCATTGGTTATGGACTATCACTTTCTTATTATACATCATAGGTGTACACTTAATGCATCAATGGAATAAGAATAACATCAACTTTATAATGATATATAATTTGGCCTTAAAAATGTAACATTAGAAAACTCCTAGGCTACTTTTGTACCCCTACCCCTTTTTTCTAAAAATTTTTATCCGATATTAGGGTCACAAAGGCATATTTAAAGATTAAGCCATATCCTTATTTTTTAATACGTTGAAAACAACTTGCAGCACTGAGACATATACATATTTAGCATTAGTTTTCTAAATAATACAAGATTAGACAAAATAAACAGTCAATGAAAACAAGTCAAATATTTGAAGATATACCAACTTCACAGTGTCTTATTGCTTCATAGCTTTTGCAATTGTCAACATATCTGCAAGATCTTGGTATCATTGGATTTTTAAGAACATTTCAATTGCACTGATAATTAATATGATCATATGCATGAGACAAACGATAAGCTTTTTGCATATCTGTTACCCCTACCCCTTATATGAGCCAGTTTAAACCATGAACTTACAAGGCCTTCAACCGGAGACGCCTACAGCCCTCCAGAAAGTCCATGATCTCACTCGCTGGCTGTTTTAAGGTATCCTTTAAACGTTTCAAGTTGTTTCGATTCTTATAGATACTGCAAACACCCAGAACGTCAACTTTTATATACAAACCGCGTCCTCAATTTGAAAACATTCATGCGCGACTTTCCAGGGGTTGATGGGCCAAATTTTCTCATTTTACATCATAAGTGCACAATTGTGGCATTAACACAATCAGAAGAACATTAGCTTTATAATGATGTTAAATTTGGCTCTAAAAGTATAGGTGAAACTTCTTTGGCCACTACACAGCGTCGATCGTTAAACGTGTTTTTAGGGGTGATTTTGCTGATTTTAGATTTGAATCCCTTTGGCCGAATGCTAAGAGCGGAGAAAAGCTTATGTAGTTCCAAAACTGCTCCCCTGTCTGCTCTCATTTCAGAAACACTCATTAAAGGAAAATTGATCGGACATGTTGATTATACGTAATTACATCACCATTGGTCGTCATCTGGAACTTTATTTTATAATGATTTTACATAGGTCTGACACAACAGATTTTATTTACGTGTAAAATAATCCAATTAAAACTCCCCCTTTTCCGGTATTTAAAATACATGCATTTAAGACGTAATCTGCAGTTCGTAATAGCTGGTACTGCTTTATCTAGAGCTTAGCTTAGATGCTTAGCTTCTTTTTGCGGAATGAAAAGGTCATTGCTTTACAAGTTAGAATAGCTTTAATGGTGTTTAATTGCATGTTTTTACACGTGAAGAAGTTAGCATAGCTTTTCATGGTATTTAATTGCCTTTTCTTTAAAAATCTATAAACAACTAGTTACAATAGCTTTTAAAGGTATTTAACTGCATATTTTGTTTTTACATATGAACATGAATGTATAGCTTTTTAAGGAATTTAATTGCATGTTTTTCACATGTGAAATAGTGAATATAGATTTTAAAGGTATATTATTGCGTGTTCTTCTTTACATGTCAACAGAAACACTTGTCGAATATATCTGGTCACATAAGTATGCTGAAAACGGAGAAGACCTTGACCACCTTCGAACCGAACGACCTAGATATCCTGCTGATTGTCATATTTTCTATGAATTACGATGAAGCAAAATGGTAAATCTAATTGTATATTGCATTGTAATAATGGGAACAGCTGGCTAGCCGTGTTTCCATGTACGACAATCATTCCTGTGGTCTATGCGTGGTCCCAAAGTTCCTGCCGTTTCATTTATTTCATGAATCAACCTTATTCTATTCGTCAAGGCAAAGCGCTTTATGTGAATTTCAGTTGAGCACAACCTGTAGGAAAGTCGGTTAGCTAAATGGGATAGGAAAGTGTGTTTGTGAAGCACTGCAATAGTTATTCCGAACAGTGTCGGTGCGAGGATATAACTCTCATTCAGTCTGTTTTTACTTATCATTCTTCTGACATGGTAATGTAATGCTGTAGTTTGCGAGAGATATGGCTAGAGCCCAGCTGAGTGATCTGAACTGTAAGAGAAGCACCATCTTTAACTCTGGGACCTTAATCACAGAGAGTGGACTTTTGGAATGTTGAAGTGATATTTTATTAGTCAACCTCTGATCATTCTGAACGTTAAAGTACTATTTATGCTTGTGTCTCACAGACATTGTGTCTCCCAGGAATAACAATTGTTCACTACGGAGAACAGAGGCCCATCTTGTTTGTTCTGCTCACCTGCCAGTGGCGTTATATCGTGTGTACCAGGAACGCTGAGTGTACTGATGCCTGTGAAGTGCTTTCTGCTTTTTAACTCTACTGTATCACTCGGCATTTATGATGAGTCTCTTTCTTGAAAATTATTCTTGAGAATATTGTCTAGACCCTCTACTGTTGTTTCACTTTAAAATTAGTCTATTCGTATGGCACCATCTTATCATATTAAATACCAAAAATACTAAACGGTAACTGTATACGATATCATTAGATGACCAAAGCGTACTGTGGTCCATTGTTGTTTGAAGTCAGTTCTTCTGACGAAGGACACCGTTAGACAGTCACTCGTCTAAATTATCCTTTAACAGTATATACAGACTATATATAAGATATTTTTTATCCAGTATTCGTCATCTTTGTGTGAAACAATGCTTTGATACCGTACTGCAATTCATATAAGTAAGGTTTGAAGGAACCTTGGACAAAGAACTTATAGTTGTGTGAATGACCTAGGGTTGAATCCTTGACAGATGTAAACGGTCCATTGCATCAAGTGCAGCGTTGTTTGCTTTGTGTTCCCATGAGGAGAGACCTCGGCCAATCTTTGCTTTTGTTTTGCAATATCTGTAATGATTTCTCCTGAAAACAAGGGACCCATGGGTCACGGCGCTCAGCTGTTATATATGATAAAAAATATGATTTGGGAAAGAGGCATATGCTGGTTTTGTGTGGTAATAAATATAAGCTTTATTATGAGTTGTTGGTGTTTAGCTTATGTATGATTTTGATAGTATTTTTGGAGACAGGGAAGAGGATTGATTTCATTTATTTTATTAACAAATGGAGTGCTATTGTCACACAGATTTTGACTTGGCCATATAACTTATACGCAGCAAATATAATAAAAGAGTTTAACTATTTATTAAAATTTAATAACAATTATTGTGCCAATATAATTTTATTAAAAATAATAAGAGAATCATATGATTTTTTAAATAAAATATAACTGAACTAATTATTAAAATAATATTATAGAATATATGCATTTATGAATACATTTTGAAAGTATTTGCACTGGTATTCAAATACTTTCATTTTTACCTGAATTCCCATTCTAATGCAAGAAATTTTATAATGGAGTACATATTCATATTCACATTCATATACATTTGCAAAGTATTTGCACCATGTCTGGTATTTATTCAGTTTTAGCCAAAAAATGATGTTGAGAATCCAGAATATAAACAAAGGACCCATGGGTCACAACAAAAGTTTGAAATTTTTGCAAATGCAAAATATGAAAAATATTCTATTGTAATGTTTTATATTTATATAAGCATATGAGAAGCTAAGAGGAAAGGGCCTTCCTACTTGGTTATAGTAAAGTTCTCAATATATGATTGCAAACTAATACTCTGACAAGACTGTCATGAAGAAAAACAGTAAAAGTTTTGAGATACTGTGATGCATATGAAAAATTTTCAGATGGACAGGCAAGTGGACAGAATGGACTAATACCTTCATTTCACTTTCAAAGGAATAATGCATTTAAGTTTATATATAAGCCTATTTTTTTAGCATATCCACTTTTTTCATTAATAGTTTTTATCTGATTCATTTTTTTTATTTACAACTGTTATAAATTTGTAATATAAAAGTGAAAATATAAGTTTAAATATTAGAATTCTAAGTTGCAATCATTATATATCGTGATTGTAGCTCACATTGGGTCATATTATGCATACACATATATTTTATTATTTTTAAATCAAATGTTTAAACTGAATGTATAAGAAAATCATGCCACAACATGGCATCTACAAAATTATTCCTTGAATTCCTATTAAAAAGTTTTGCACATTGGAGTTTTCAGGACAAGCTAAATTTTATTCACCGAAATAAAATAAAAGATTCAGTAAATTTGATAAAATAAAAACATCTTTTCAAATAAAGTATACACACTGTTGGTTGAATGAGGGACAAAAAAAATATCATTATGCTAATTACAATCTCAGCTATAATTAATAACTGGAATTAATAGTCAATTTCAAACCTGGTGAAGTTTTACTCTTCTGAAGTAAAGCATTACTTATCTGATGAACATCCATACTTTCATAGCAATACATCACTTTGTGGACACAATTAAATGTGCACTTTAATTATTGTAACCCTGGTGGTACAATACAAAATCTAAAATGTAGCATGTCCAAGAATAAAATAAAATACAGAAAATTATAACATTGATCTAGTTTATGCACCAGCTGGGGGGGGGGGGTGAGTGCAGGGCAGAGGAGAAGCCTGCTAGTAGTGGCCAAGCTGAGTCAAGGCAAGCTGCCTGGGGTGGGTTACATAATGCAAGTGAAGGCTGTACTACTAGGTGGGCCAGATATAAACAACACTTGACATGGTGTATGAAAACTTGAATAAAAGCTCCTCTTTTCAAACAATTTCTTTGAAATTTCAGATTTTAAAAGATTGAATCCTTATGTATATATGCTGTGAAAATTAAATCAACAGTGCTTACAGGGAAAAAATGTGCCACTGCCAAAGTTGGACAAAATTTAAGGTATTAATTTTTTATTTATGCTAATAAAGATTCAGATCTAATTTTGGGCAAAAATTGAATCTTGATTAAATAAAGTTATATTCCTGAAAAAAAAGTCGTCAGCTTCAGCAATTCTCATCTTAAGTGAGCAAATATATTTCCTGATTTTTAAAAAACTGCATTATATTTGGGCCTATAACTTCAAAATAATACCCAATATTGACCTAATTTTTGGTATGTGCACAGAAAATGTATGGAAGAATATGAATACTAAATATGATCAAAAACAGATCAGTGGTTTTGATATTAGGCAGACTTGAAGTGTAAAAATTGCTTTTTTATGGAAAACGGAGGTTTTTCCTTAATATCTCGAAGGAACGAAGTTCTAATGACCCAATTTTCGGTATGGTAGGAGATTTTGGAGACATCTAATGGTATGCAGAATTTTGGAGTCGTACGTCCAACTGTTTTAAAACGTGCCCTGTTAACGGACGGACGGCCGGACGGACGGACGGACAAAGGACCACGACTATAGCTCAGATGACTTATAGTCAGCTGAGCTAAAAAGACTTCAATGTGACCACCGTCATAGTTGTAAGACAAGTTACTTTTCCAATGCGGTCAATGCTTGCCTTTTATGTTGCCCATGTTGTGATTGTTGAATACTGGATTTAGTGAAGAGATTTGCCGAGTATTCATTGAGGCATGTCCTTAACATATGAATGATATTTCTTCTGGCAGTCACCAATGTCTTCAAAGACTGAGCATGTGGCAAATATTAGATGTTTTTGAAGGGGCGGTGTGTTTGGTATCATAAGGGGGGGGGGGGGGTACCAAACGGGGAGGGGGCGGGAAGGGTCAGGCCTGTAGGCCTTTGGAAAACAAGTAATTGCTCTTGCCCATTCATTTCTTTCCGAAGTCTGAGTGGCTGTCAAAATGTTCCTACTATTCTACAGGGGGCAAACATTTTTAGAGCATGGCCTTAACTTGTGTTATCTTGAAGTTTGCAACGATTTCTAGAGACGCAATTTATGTAATACAAATGCATGGCTTTTCTCTTGCCTTAAGCGATACCGGATGACACGCCGAGGAAACAAAACACTCTTGATTCTAATTTATTTTAAAATGCATAGGTTTCCACATGTCATACACGCAATGGCTGTATATAAAACATGACCGAAGCGGAGGCACATCGTTTTAAACGCGGGATTATTAAATTTTGCGTAGCGAATCATAGCATCCTTTCAAAATTCATTTCGTACCAGTTAAAAATAAAAAAAAATAAACCATTGGCATGGGTTACCTGTTCGACTGTACCGAATAATCTTCACGGGAGCGTCAACACTGACAATATAAGATCGGTTTGGTGTTTCAAAGCGCTTTGTCAAAGGATATTATGAAACCTATATTGCTTCATAATGAATACTTAAAATGCATGATTTTAAATGTAAATAAGTGGTTATACTAATGTCAAATCTGTTATTTTTTTCTGACAAATATTGCAAAATCGAGATTATTCAGTATCTTTAAAGCAATAGTTCACATGAGCAAATCTTATGGATAATAATCCCATTACACACCTTTGGAGCCCAAAACTCCGATAAATACAAGTCTTCAGGTGTGTCAGCCAGGTTTCAGATATCGAACGGATGAATAACTCTGATCGGCACACTTATGACACATATTATTTGAGACAAAGACACAAGTTAAATCTTGACATTTTTGTTCCTTTATGATATATACATTTCTTATACATTGGTACAAAAGGCATACATTTATTATTCAGGGAATCGGGAGTTTTTCTTATGCAGTGACATTGAAACCAGGGGCTATGTATATAACGTAATCTGACCCCAAACTTAAAGGGACAGCCAGATGAGTGCAACGATGAAATATGTGTCTGCAAATCTGCAAATCATAGCCGCCCACATGGGCGTGCATGTTTGCATAATGTTTCACATAGTGAATTTAAGATTTAAAAATTTGAAATGAACCGTATTATCGATATACTATAAAAGTTCATGTACCCGTTAGGATCTTCCTATCTCTTCACAGAATTTGGGTACACATCATCTAGTCGTTTCTGTTGCTCCTTTATATGGGTACAGTCGCCGACTTTACCTTGCTTCATGAACATTGACTCCTTCACAAACGGCGCTAAGGTACTTGGATCCAGGTTAAAGTTTTTTTTCTTGTTTTAAACCACGTGGTTCCACTTTTTTTATCCAGTTACCGTCATTCAATGGCTTGAGTTACAACCCATACTGTAATAACCGGCCCGTAATGTAATATCGGCCCATATTGTAATAAAAACGACCAATAACGTAATAATCATACCCAGCCCATATTGTTATAAAACTGGGCTATATTGTACTAACGGCCTATATTGTAATAAAAACGACCCATATTGTAATAATCATATCTTATCCATATTGTAATAAAACGGGAAGTTGGAAAAACGGCCCATATTGAAATAACATATGTTTAAGCTCAAGAATGAATCCCAAACTTAACATGCGTGGTCGTTTTAGAATACCTTCTAAAAATGATATTTAATCATAATCTTATCAACTGCATTTGTTTTACAATATTGGCCTTTTTGCCCATTTAAGCCCCCCCCCCCCCCACCATGCGTATTACAGGAAAGGTGTGGTAAAGTTATAACAATGGGACTCCTTTATTATTACGGTATTTGCCATTATTATAATATTGGCCGTTTTTACAACAAAATAGACAATTTCTACTACAATATTGACACTTGTTACAATAATGGCCGTTATTACAATATGAGTCGTAATAACGACCCATAATGTAATAACCGTTCCATATTATAATTAAGTCCAATATATATATATATATATATATATATATATGAGTGTGTGTGTATATATTATATATGTATATATATATGTATATATGTATATATATATTACACATTTATACATATATGTATCTATATATATATAAGAATACTAACCAAGGAAAACCCCTAGCAACCGGCCAATCGGACGGGGTGAGGTATATTGTTAAGATTCATTTTGTAAATGGCAACATTTCTTTATTCCTTCGGCATTTATATAATGCTTTGAATCGTAATTAGCAAAAATAGTAAATAGTAATATAGCATTTGAGTGACAAATTAACTTGGGAGCAAATTTTACACCTTCCCTTTTCCCACGCAATTACTATTACCGATCATTTGCGGGAAACCGGGGGGGGGGGGGGGTTGACCGTGAGGGCTGGGGGTTTGGTAGCGGGTTTTGGTGGAGAAGGCTGAGGGAGGTTTCCCTTGCGATCGCTAGGCGATTGCAAACATCTGGTTTTTCATGGAATGTACAAACAGTGGTACTAATTACTGGGAGGCATTCTCCATTCTCAGAAGGTGGCCTTCGGTAGTCTTTATAGGTCTTTATAGTTGTTTTATCGATCTTTTAGGTAGACAATATACTGTCACCCTGCTCCATTAAAAAAAATGTGTTTTTATCTCTGTAGGATGGTTCCGAGTTTGAAGGAATAAGGTATATATATATTTTGTGGATGTTATCGCTTTTTTATCTTATCTTAACCTGTTTGTACATCTGTATAAATCTATTTCGGTTTTGAATACGTGACAGGGCACACGCTTAGTGTAATTTATATAATATCCTGGTGTCAGGTAACTACCGCACCTGCGGGTCCTGAGTATGTAATCACCCCCATTACTGAGTCATAACACGGAGGAAATCGCCAAATTTTTGCATTCGTTTTTGATTCAAACGTGATACACGGCTGTGGGGCACAGCCTTCCAATTATGCAGAGCGCTCACCCTGAATAGGGCCGACCATGAAAATTCTCAAAGCTCTTCGGCTAGGCCCCGGTCGTATCCAGGCCTCGCCGTGCTTTCGTTATTTCACATTATTCAATACAAATATATATATATATATATATATATATATATATATATATATTTATATATTGTTACAGGTGCCCCTTTTTATTGTGTGCACAAGTTTTACAGATGTCTTTTTTATTGTGTGACAGTGGCGTGTTGTAGCGGCCTCGCCTGGCCGGGTGATGCACTCTCAGTATAATCCGTACTGGTTGAACTCTCGCGGAGTGTAACAGCTCGCTGCCGTGCCTGTCTCAAATGTTAGCGTCTGTTCCCCTGTATTGTTCTTTTCGATTTTTCGTGAAAGAGAATTTCTAGAGTTATTGGATTAAAGGTTATAAATAGGGGCTGTGTTTTAGAGCCGGGAGAGAGGTGACAGAATATTCCAGCGGACACAGAAGCGAGTATGTCAGTTGGTGGAACCTATTCCGATAAGTGCGGGCAATTATAGATTTTCTTCAGATTTTCTTCTGGATTTGTGACGAATCTTATTTGGTCTTCAGTTTACTTTCGGGATTGTTACAAGAGCTTTACATTGGACTGTTATTCTCCGAGAGAATTGGTGTGAACTGTTCGTCCAGATTTTTTTTTAACTGCAGTTTATTACTTTCAAATTCATTAGTTGAGGATGAGGATATTAATGAACAGCTGCAGAACAACTGCAGAGTACCAGGCCCTGGTTGGGTTCGTCCATGAACAATCTCACGGTTCCTCTGGTGATACCGGTATTCGAAATTTTTTCTGGAACAGGAAATCCTCATTTTTTTTGGGTGAAAATTGCCTCAAAATGTCCTCTTTACATTGCATAATGAAAAATGACCAAATATGGGAGGGAGGGGTATTCGAGGGGGATACCCCCTCCCATACCCTCCCAATGAACCTGTTACTAACCTTAATGAAACCATGGTTCATAATTGTTGAAATATTGTAACAGAGTCACTCTTGAATTTCACGAATGACGCATCAAGGTTTTAACTTCAAATGTGTGTGTTAAAAGCTCTTAGTCTATGCGATGTGTTATACATATTGACCTAAGACATATATTAACCAATGCATATATGGGCACCAAAAAATTGCGGCAGTACCAACATTTATAATTTCTAAATCTTTGGGGGTTTCGAGAAGTCATATGAAATATTCTCTATAATACATTGAGTAAAACGCACAGAAATTTAGTTTCATTTATATTTTAAAAAGAATTAAAATACAATAAAATGTATCGATAAAATGTATCAATTATCTTGTTTAAATACTTTATCACCCTATTTAAACACTGATTCAACAAAAGGATAAACATGAATCATGGCCGTATTTCGCTCATATAAGCTTGGTCACCGTTTTAAACAGATAGTCATTATGTAATCCAGTGGTTTTTCATACTTGTATGTTCACTTACACATTCGTGTCACGAGTAGTCAATATTTGAATTGTCTAAGTTAATATGCATGAAACTTGAATTATTCATAAAATTATTGGCCGTTTTACCCGCCTGCGATTTTCTTACAATATGGGCCGTTTTACCCACTTGCGATTTTATTACAATATGGGCAGGACATTGTGATTACAATATGGGCCTTTTTTAATTACATTATGGGCCATTATTACATTATGGGTCGTTTTTATTACAATATGGGCCGTTATTACATTATGGACGGGTTATTACATAATGAGTCGTAACAGCTTGCTTATAAAAACAGTAATATCTGATATCGTTTTGCAGGGATCATTAAATAGGATATTTGTAAGTCACTGAGGTACCTCCAAAGTGCGATGACCTCTGGCCTCATTAAATAAGCATGGATTTCGCCGGAATTCGAAAAGAGGCGAGATATTTTACTGATAAACATTTCTGATGAGTTTAATCAAAATTCACCACAAAGTAGCGATTGACCCGTGACCTTATTAAGTATGCGTAGACGTTGCCCATAATCGAACATGGGTCGTTATCTGTTGTTAAGTACTAAAAGTTCATCAAAGCCCTGGTGTGTTATCGCGGCGACACGGACGGAGGAACGGTCATAAGACGGGCGTATAAAATAGAATGCATGCAATCAAGTGTTTGTAAGTACCTCCTTGGTGTGAGTAAAATAACAGTTAATACTGCTGGTATATTAAAATGTGGATTCAACCCCCTACATTGTATATATTTCAAAAGATGTACAAGTTATTGGTTAAAAATTATCACAATGGTAAATTCTAGATACCCTCGATTATGTTTTAACTTCACTGAAACAGTTCGATGATATTGGAAGAAATACATTGGACACAGATATAAACTACTGTTAAACAGATATGTGTTTAGTTTTGTATGATTAAGACTCAGTGTTGGTAATAGTAAACAAGGGACCCCTGGGTCACGGCGCTCAGCTGATCGTGATTGGACTATAAAAGTTTCTCCACTGTGATACTATATCGAGTCGATAAAGCTTATGAATATCATGTACATGTTGGGCTATTATAAAGGAATGTAATGTAATATGTGAGTAAATGATAAATGAAATTACCTGACTGATGGATTAATAGAGTCAAATAAAGTGGTTTATTTTTTTATTTATTTAGGAGGGGTTGAAAATTGTGATATATTTGAGCAAATATGAGTGCAATGACAGCAGTAATAAGCAGTAGTAGAATGATGATAAGGCTATTTGTTGAAGGATCTAAAGTGTATGGTAGTCTGCAAGCGTTCAATTTGACAGATATGATGTTATGATTAACTATGCTGATGAAGTGATTTATGAATATGTGACTGTATCACACAATATCTCTTTAGTCTTGACAAGGTACATTATTGTGATGCCCACTATGTCTACATATTACCCAATATTGACATAATTTCTGGCATGTACAAAGGTACCTAAGGACGAATAGTTATACAAAATATTAAAGTATGAATATATCTGATTCATCTTGTTCTTGCTTACTGAGGCTGACTTTGGGATGGGGTTCGGAGAAGGGCAAAGTGAGGGCAGCACGAAGGTGGATGTAGAAATATTCTATTGTAATGTTTTTCATTTATATAAGAATATGAAAAGCTAAGAGGAAAGGGGCCCTCCTACTTGGTTATAGTAAAGTTCTAATTAAATGATTGCAAACTAATACTCTGACAAGACTGTCATGAAGAAAACCAGTAAAAGTTTTGAGATACTGTGTTGCATACGAAAATTTACAGATGGACAGGCAAGTGGACAGAATGGACTAATACCTTTATTTCACTTTCAAGAGAATAATGCATTTAAGTTTATAGATAATCCTATTTTTTTAAGCAGATCCACTTTTTCCATTAAGAAGTTTTTATCTGAATCATTTTTTTATTTACAGGTTTATTAATTTTAATTAAAAAACCTGAAAATGTAAGTTAAAATATTAGAATTGTTGCAAAAGTTGCAATCATTATATACACAGAGTAAAAAACATTTGGTCATATTATGCATACACATATATTTTATTATTTTTTAATCATAAATGTTTAAACTGATTTTAGAAGAAAATAATGCCACAACATGGCATCTTCAAGAATATTCCTTGAATCACTATTAAAAAGTTTTGCACATTGGAGTTTTCAGGACATGCTTAATTTTATTCACCAAAATAAAATAAAAGTAAATTTGATAAAATAAAACACCTTTTCAAATAAAGTATACACACTGTTGGTTGAATGAGGGACAAACAATATCATTGTGCTAATTACTATCCCAGTTTTAATTAATTACTGGAATTAATAGTCAATTTCACACCTGGTGAAGTTCTTACTCTTCTGAAGTAAGGAATTACTTATCTTATGAACATCCACACTTTCACAGCAATACACCACTTTGTGGACACAATTAAATGTACACTTTAATCATTGTAACCTTGGTGGTTCAATACAAAATCTAAAATGTAGCATGTCCAAGAGTAAAATAAAATACAGAAAATTATAACATTCATCTAGTTTATGCACCAGCTGGGGGGGGGGGGTGAGTGCAGGGCAGAGGGGAAGCCTGCTAGTAGTGGCCAAGCTGGGCCAAGGTAAGCTGCCTGGGGTGGGTTACATAATGCAAGTGAAGGCTGTACTACTAGGCGGGCTAGATGTAAACAACACTTGACATGGTTATGAAAACATGAATAAAAGCTATTCATTCCAATCAATTTCTTTTGAAAGTTCAGATTTTAAAAGATTAAATCCTTATGCATATATGCTGGGAAAATTAAATCAACAGTGCCAAAGTTGGACAAAATTTAAGGTATTGATTTTTTTATTTATGCTAATAACTTGAAAAATTTGCAAAATTCAGATCTAATTTTGGGTAAACAATTGAATCTTGATTAAATAAAGTTATATTCCTGGATAAAAGTCTCTAGGTTCAGCAATTCTCATGTTAGGTGAGTAAATATATTTCCTGATTTTAAAAAAAATTGCATTATGTTTTGGCCCGTAACTTCAAAATAATACCCAATACTGACCTAATTTTTGGTATGTTCATAGAAAATGTATAAAAGAATGTGAATACTAAATACGATCAAAAACAGATCAGTGGTTTTGATATTAGGCAGCCTTGAAGTGTAACAATGGCTTTTTTTTATGGAAAACGGAGTTTTTTTTTTCCTTAATATCTCAAAGGAACAAAGTCCTAATGACCCAATTTTCGGTATGGTAGGAGATTTTGGGGACATCTAAAATTATGTCAACAGCCTGGGGAGCATAGAGATGTGCACTGAATGACCTACAGTCAACAAAGTGGACTGCTTGACAATGTAAGGGAATACAACAAGAGCCTCCAAAAAAATTCAATAACTAGCCTAATTTTGCAGCTTTTATTTTCAAATTTCAGATTTTTACAGATTAAATCCTTATGTATACATGGTGTGAAAATTAAATCCACAGTACTTACAGGAAAAAAACGTGCCATGACCGACTTTGGGCAAAATTTAAGCTACCAATTTTATATTTTTGCCAATATTTGAAAAAAAAATTAACAAATTTTGATCTAATTTTTGGTATACAATTAAATTTTGATTAATAAAAGTTGTATTACTGGAAAAAAAGTCCCTACCGTTAACACTTTTGGTCTTAAGTGACCAAATATCTTCCTGATTTTTTTACAAAGTCCATTATGTTTGGGCCCATTACTGTTTTAAATTATATAATACTGACTTAATATCTGGCATGTACATAGGAACTATATAGAGGAATATTTATGGTAAATATGAAGAAAACCAGATGAGTGGTTTTGATATTAGGCAGTCCTGAAGTGTGAAAATAGATTTCTAATAATAAATTGAGGTTTTTCCTTAATATCTCAAAGGAACGAAGTCCTATTGACCCAATTTTTGGCATGGTAGGAGATTTTGGGGACATCTAACTGTATGCCGAAATTCAGATTCGTAGGTCCAACGGTGTCGAAACGTGCCAGTCTTACGGACGGACATCCAGACGGACAGACAGACGGCCAGACGGACGGACGGACAGACGGACGGACGACGGACAATGGACCATGACTATAGCTCAGATGACTTATAGTCAGCTGAGCTAAAAAATTGTTTAGGAATATGTTTGTACAGAGTGTCAAAGAAAAAAGCCAGCAAGAAATGTTTTCAGAAATCAGAAGAAGATCAAACCTCAGTATATATTGTGAAATTAATTCAGCAATAGAACCAGAAAATATTTATATAATATGTCATTTATATACAGGCAAGCTTGATCAAATTCTAGGTTAAGTGACCATTTTAATGAAATAAAAAAATTTGGAGAAATAATATATCCAGAAAATGAGGGTCTGTCAAATGTGTAATCAAGATGAAGTTGAAGATGAGATCCATTATTTATTTTATCGCCCTAGGTATGAAAATTTAAGAAATGAATTTCTTACTTCTTCATGGAATCTCCAAAAAAACATATGGTTTAATTAAGCTATTAAAAATCCAGTCTTTTAATGTTTATTAAAATGTGGCAAAATATTTATTTCAGGTAAACAATTTAAAGAAAATCTCGATATGACAGAAAAATTATGATTATGAAGCAATACAACATTCAGGTAACACAACATTGTATATAAGTATGCATTATATGCATATCAGCATGTTTTATATTCAATGTTCAATTGCATTTATATATATTTCTACTATGGGCCACGAGACTTTTTCTACAATAATTTTTTTTTTCGTCTTATATATATATATATATATATATATATATATATATATATATATATATATATATATATATACCCAGTATACCATTACCTCTATATTCCTGAATTTGAATAATTAGAGCTTTAGAAAATAAACCAATTATCTTTTACATCATTTATCACACAAAAATAATGATTCAATCCATCATTCCGTTTCAAGAAGATTCATTTGGCAATAGGCAGAAGATGATTTGAAGTAAATAAGATGTCATCTAGGAATTGTTCGGATATTTCTCTCTGTTCCTAAACATGCCAGTCTTTAGGAACAATTTACCAAAATCTTCCTCAATTTTAACACTAGCATGGGGCAGATCGTTAACTAGGAGAATCATACAAACAATTCCCCATTATCCTTATTAATGTTTTGATGCAGCTAACTAACCACGCATGGCCCTTTCTAAAAGTCTCCCACAGTAATAATGGTGGTATTTTCTAATTAACAAGAAGATTTTTCATCTCACCTTCCATATACATCGTATGACAATACACAATTCAAACAAAGACCATTGAGAATATTTATTGCATAATTTCACTGACTTAACGATAAAAAATGATATGTTTTTCATTACCTTCTTACTTAAGGTTAGGTAGCACAATGAGGCAAACCTAAATATTTAAGCATGAATTTAACACATGGTTACCTCTCATATATAGGCGGTAAACACATTTGATAAAACAAATTGTAAGTTCAATCATGATTCTGTCTGTCACTTAGTATAATTTAGTGTAAATTAATTTAATTGTAAATGAAAACATTCTAAAATACTAAAACTGCATGTGATTCATAATCATCTTGGACATTGTAAAGCGAAAGGAGGGCTACAGACTGAGCACCTTCCCTTTATGTTATATTTACTTCTGACTTATATTTGCCGTTGTTATATAACCATCTCATATCTGGCAGGCTGTAAAATTAGACCCAGACTGCCATCTAGGGATGGAGGCATGGAAGGATTGACCATTTGACATGTAAATCTTTGCAGGATGGTGGTGAAAAACAGGAACAATTCGTCTTTGGCTAGCTTGTCCCCTATGCACATCCTTGGTCCCACGGAATAAGGCATGAAAGCTTCTTTCTGTTTCAAAATTCCGTCTGCTCCGATCCATCTCTCCGGGCAAAAGTGTTCAGGGTCGTCCCAGTGTTCTGGATCCATATTTACAGAGAACAGAGACGGTATGATAACCGTATCCTTAGGGATAAAATAGCCACACAAAGTCGTAGACTGTTTCGCTGAGTGAGGAATTCCGAAGGGGGCTATATTAGCAAGCCTCTGCATTTCTTGGATTGTCGCTGTGACGCACGGCAATTTTGGCCGATCCGACAAGCATGGGCGACGAACTGCACCAACTATATGATCAATCTCTTGTTGGCACTTTGTCTGTACATGTGGGTAATATATTACGTAGAGAAACAGCCAGTAGAGAGACGCACTAGTCGTTTCCGTACCGGCCGTAAAGAGATCAAATATAAGATGTTCTAGATCGTCTCCGGTAAATTCTGCCTCCGTTCTAATCTGGTTTTGTAAATATAGATCTACAAAGTCGCGAATCTGATCCTTATTAAAAGTCTCTCTGTGCTGCTCAATTTGCTTTCTAACGAACATCGTAATACGCAAAACATTTTGTATACCTTCTTCTAATTTCCTGTCAGGCAGCAGTCTCAGAAAAGGTATAAAATTCGCTGGGTGAGAATGTGAAATATCTTTGGAAGCAATATCTAACATATGCAGCAAGTTGAGAAATACCGGATCGCCATATTCGAATCGAGACCCAAAGCAGATGGAACAAATAATGTTACTTACGCTATTGTGAAAGAGCGTGGCGACATCTAGTGGTTGATTCAAATATTTTCTGAACTCTTCGCAGATTATTTCGCATTCCTCCTTTTAGTGGGTGAGTTAAGTGCATAAAATAGGCTGTTGACTTCAAGTCATGATGCAAAGGTCCCCTTTGGCGCAGAAGTACCTTGGGGTCATAGGAATAAATTTATCCAAAGACACAAGTTAGATCTCCCTTAGTATGTGAAATATATGCAAATTATTCAAAATGGCCGCCGAAAATACTCCAAACCTCATATGCTTACTTCTGTTACAGCTATAATGACAAATTTTGTGTCAAAATATACATTTTTGTGGTCAAGGAATCCAATAAAATAGGTTCCAAGATTGAGAAAACAATAGTTTTCTCATTACCATGAAAATCTGGGGTAAAATAGACACATTTCATTAAATATCATTGTTTTTCTTCCATCATTGTGACGTTAGACACTTCTTATCTATGTGCTTGCATTGGGAGGTATTAAACAGTTTGAGTAGACCCTGTAGACGCCTCTCACTAAACACAATCCTCAATCGACATACATAGAGCATAAAACCACAGCAAATGTAATGCATTAGATAGAGAATTACTTACTAAATCTGAGTTTAGGCAGTACAATAAGGCTATACGGTTAGCACAGATATACGGTTTGTTCTTTATTTAAAAATACCCGAGTGAAACACCCACAGTCTTGGCCTTGCATCAATATTTCCACACATGGTTCTATAAGTCGACAACACATCGCTCTTTATAAAACCAGCAAAATACATAAGGTCTTGGTTGCGGTGTTTCCGCATATATTGTCAGTCCATGTAACACTGGGTAATATGGCATAAAATGACCTTTCTCGACATTACAGCATGCATGGGATATATACAAGACCAGAGTACCAGTACACACACAGAAGGGAAGACATTCCTGTAACAGAACACAATAAAGTAGCCAATTATGTTTCCTTCCCAGAATCTAACATTTTGATGAGACAGAATATATTGCTTGAAACACATCTTATCTGTCTCATGATCAATCTCATGATGGCCAACCAATAATAGTACATGATCAATGCTGAAATCACAAAAGCCATCAGTCATTGACACTCTTGGTCTTTATGCTTCGCCAATTAGTTTAGGGTTTTATAGGGAAACATCCTGAAAACTTTGTTCACATTTCTATTTTTACAAGTAATGTCAGGGAACTGAAGGAATTAGATGTCTTATATTTTAGTTGTGGATGCAATGATTGTTGAAGTAATGATGGCAGTGCTGACTGTTCAGGGTGTTTTGCAGGTTATAACAATGAATCCAGTATTGTTCACAAATACAGCAATAATGCCACTGATTATCAGCATGTTAATGATGCAAAAATAAAAACTTGCAACCTAAGTATAAGCACAGCAGGAAGAAGATATGCCACGTCCGCCTATGGGCTTTGCCTCTAACTTGCGTGCTATATGACCTTTTGCACCTGTCAAACCGAAAAGCAGAAAGTGTTGAATGTGATGTCTAAATGTAATTTAATAAAGTTTAGAATTTGATAAATTGTAACTTTATTACTTTACATGGATTGTGCAAATCGTTATAATAACGTATGCTAGGCACTCCCCATGGTAGAGATGACCGCTTTTATAAGTTTATAGAGCCAGAGGACCCGGAGAAACAACTGACCTGGAAAGGGTCAATATCACCTATTCTTATAGCTGTCCTGGGAATTGCACCCGGGTAAAGCCAGCACAGAGATCAAAGTCTATAACCACTCGACTCCTATGTTCCATGTTCTCAGTGATTAGCTCTTTTTTTATTAAACATTGCGTCCAAAGACGTTTCTTTCCATTGCCTAAAATCAACCATATTCCCCGGGCAAATGGAGCTCACATTTACTCCCTGAGGATCCAGTCACCTCCTGGTCCTCATATGTTCCTGGTGTCCAATGTCCATTGGAGAGTAAATAATTTTCATCTCAGTAAGACCCAAATTGAAGAAGCATGGTAGTGTCCTTCGTCATAGAAAAGAGAATAGGACACTAATTTACTTATATCATGCAATGGAAACACATCTTAAACCTGGAAATGCACAGGCCGTGGTAATGCATAAGTGAAAATAATATGTCATTTAACCTTAACAATACTCCGAACAGACCTAGCAAATTAAGTTATCAGTACCTGGAAGCATATAAGTGTTCAGGGCTTACACCAAGGAAATAACTCTTTTAGATCCATCAGTGGAAAACAAATTTTAATAGAGGGTTGTAAAGCTGACCATTTGTCAATGATTCTCCAAAGTGAGGTAGTCTCTGATGAACTTATTTAGCAACTCCTATTCAGTCATGTCGCATCAGCAGGTTCTGTTCCTCTGTATAACCCTTTCAGGCATGGGCGACGTTGATAAACAACAACAACGCCTGTCATGTTACTTGTCTCTGATCTCTTCAGCGAATTCTCTCACATTTCCAATCAAACAAAAAATCTGGTTTTTCTTTCAGAAAAACTAAAATTTGCCAATAATAAGTTAAATAAAATGTGCATGTTATACTTTTACAGTTAGTCACAACTAACCTGAAAAAAGGGGCTCAAATTGCTTTGACGTCAGCAAGACATGCCACATATATCACTAATAAGGCGAAGGGCCTATAACATTGACAGTACTGAACATTTTGTTTAACCTATTAGCAAGATATAGGTTTTCTTCAATTTTTGCTGTGGTACCACGATGTGATGATTCCTAGGCACACAATTCATTAGTTTTAATTGAAGTGCAATGCCCCCGAGTTTTTCAGGGTCACCCGCCGATATTCTGCAGATAAATATAGCAAGTAGGTCAATTCCAAGTCACCTTTGGGTTTTTAGGCAGATTTCTAAGATTTTAATACATGTTGTGCTTACTTGTTTGAATTTCAGGTGGCTATTTAGGTTCATTATAAATATTAATAAACACCAAAGTCCAGGAATCACTCCAATCTAAAAGATCAGATGTTTAAAGATTTTGGTTCAGAAGTATACACACATTCTCTAATGCAGTTCGACTAGGTCTTCAAACAAGCAAGTTTATCAACTTGTGACTGTCCAGTGACAACTCTGATAGTAGTACTGCCTTTCTGTGCATAAGGAACTTTTACTAATGTGATTCGTGCAATGGACTTAACTATCCAGAATGCTAGATTCTGTGAAATATGTGTTTCCCATGTTATCAAATGCACATCTAAAAAAGATTATGTGATTTTTTTTTTCGCACAAGACCTGAAAGTTGTAAATTGACGCTCAAGCAGACGATAATCTTTTGTTGGCAATAAAGAAATTCTCATGTCCACTTTGTACGGCTGCCAATACCTCTGTGTACTCCGTCTGTGACAGAGCCAAACCTGTCTAAGCCGTGCAATACGTATGGTTTTATGGGGTATTAACCAGATCTTGTATTCCAGAACATGGCAGTAAATTCGGAAACTTACTGAGGCAAGAAGAGACTATGGAAATGTATTCTTATGTTCAATTAAATTTAACCTTATAATTATAACCATTATTTTATATTATTTAAATAGCATACAGCTTAATTATTTCTCCACATAACACCAAAAGGTTTATCACTTTGTTGTGGTTTTATGCTCTGTATGCAGTGAATCGCACACATCGGGTACATATATACACTGCTATTTAAATGCTCCCCTTTCTATATCAAGATAATGAACAAGAACTTATAAAGGAATATAATACAATACCAATAAAAAATGTTGAAAGTTTTCATGATGATACTTAAATTTAGGGATATTTGCATAATGTCCCCTTTATTTCTAGGTAGGATGAATACTATTACTTCATTACTTCAACAATCATTTCATCCACAATAAAACATAACACTTCTAATTCGTTCAGTTACCTGACATTACTTGTAAAAAATAGAAATACGAAAACAGTTTTCAGGATACGTGCATTTCCCTATAAAACCCTATATAACTAACTGGTGAAGCATAAAAACCAAGAGATTCAATGACTGATGGCTTTTGTGCTTTTGGCATTGATCATGTATCATTAAGGGTTGGCCATCATGAGATAAATAAGATGTTTCAAACAAAATATTCTGTTGAATCAAAATGTTAAATAATGGGAAGAAACTTAAGTTGGCAACTTTATTGAGTTCGGTTACAGGAATGTCTTGCCATTCCTGTGAGTACTGGTACTCTGGTTTTTGCCAAGTGAATCCCATGCATGTTGCGCGGTCAAGAAGGGTCAGTTTATGCCGTATTACCCAGATAATGTATTTAGTGAAGTAACATGCGGGAAAAAAACAACCCTGGCCTGATGTATTTTTGCTGGAATCACAGCATCGTGTGTGGGTTTATTGAACCGTGTGTGTATATATTGATGCAAGACCAAGAATGTGGGTATTTCATTAGGTGATTCTTGAAAAAAGAACAAACTGTATATCTGTGCTTGTAATACCATGGTCTTGCTGTACTGCCTAAACTCAGATTACGTAAGTGCCACGTATCAGTAATTCTCTAGTTAATGCATTAAATGTGCTGTGGTTTTATGCTCTATGTATTTCGATTGAGGATTGTGTTCAGTGAGACGCGTCTACAGGGTCTATATAAACTGTTTAATTCCTCGCAATTCCAAGCACATAGATAAGAAGTGTCTTAGGTTACCATGATGAAAGAAAATCATTGATATTTTATGAAATGTGTCTGTTTTACCCCAGATTTTCATGGTAAGGAGAAAACTGTTGTTTTCTCAATCTGGAAACCTATTTCATTGGATTCCTTGACCACAAAAAAATGTATATTTTGACACAAAATTTGTCATTATAGCTGTAACAGAAGTAACAATATGGGGTTTGGAGTATTTTCGGCGGCCATTTTAAATAATTTGCATATATTTCACATACTAAGGGAGATCTAACTTGTGTCTTTGGATAAATTTATTCCTATGACCCTAAGGTACTTCTATGCCAAAGGAGACCTTTGCATCATGATTTGAAGTCAAAAGTCACTTAACCCACCTACTATTTATTTTTACTTCAATACTTTTCTTACCCATTCCAAATGTCCGAAAGGACGACACAGCAAAACGTCGGAGGGTTTTCCACCCTACACCATCTTGAAATATTAGGCCTTGGATCTTACCATTTATTTTGTGAAGCCTATCGGCAACAAGCAACCAAGGTGGTCGTCCGGTAAATATATCTGACTGCTTGACGAGTGCCTCTTTAATAACTTCCAGGCTCGACAGAATTACCGTTGGATAACTTCCAAGTTTCAACCCAACCAAAGGTCCGTATCGTTTGCCCAGACCGTTTAACACCAAGTGCATTTTACCTTGGTCGTTTCCAAGAGCACGAATGCTTCCGATTATGGGAAGCCTTCTTGGTCCAGGAGGAAAGTCTTTTGGTAGCCATGTCGTCCAGTACAGATATATGGCCAAAAAGCCTAGGAAAACCGTAGCAACGAACTGGTAATTACCGATATACTGAAGCATTTTGAAGTGACAACCGTTATAGAGTCCGGACTGTGTAAGTATGACTCCCGTTGCCCGTGTATCTGTGTAAACCTCTGCTAACGTGACGTGGACACGCAAGAATGTAGACACAGTTGTGGCTCTGTTTTTTAAACAGAGCCACAGGTTCCTGCCTTCATTTATCTAGCGGACAGGAGCGCATGCAGGTGACAACGTTGTACCCACTTTGGGTATATTAAGCCTGTGGTTAAGCCCCCGGTGATTGGCTGGTGATTGTTTCAGGCCAGCCGTGTGCACTGCACAGGTTACATCATTACTGCCAAGTTACTGGCGCACCAAGCTGAAATGTGATACATGCGCCTGGCCAGCTGAAACAATCCAGTGTGTTACCTTGGTAGAACGCTGCCTGCAGGCCGTGGTTGTTACAGGACACTCGCACCATGCACCAGTGATGATGTAACACATGCTTGTACTGCTTGAAACATTCACACAGGGGCACTGGGATAGGCACCAATCATCAGGTGTAGCCTACTCCCGTCCGCTAGATAAATAAGGCAGGGACCTCTGTGTTTACAATAAAGCTACAACTGGGTCTAGCAAGAATGCAGTCGTTAATAGGACGCCCGGCCGTTCGTTTCTTTTACGGGTAGTTGTTCATGCAGACACAGAGTGTATTCACCTCGCGCAATGTCTTACAAACATTTATCTGGCCTTATACTTCTTGTTTGCTAATTATCAAATTTCATAAGCTTTAAACCCGGGGGGGGGGGGGGGAGCTTTCTGCCCAAGTAGTCAGTAGACGTCAGTGTGACCTTTCTTTGTGGAATGGACAAGCTCTGGCAATAATTTTCTGGTGTAAACTGGTCTATTGTAAGCCTGTTATTGTGAGCTGTCTTCGCACAACTGATAAGTGGCACCCACAGGTCACATTCATGAGCACACACTAAACATACACAGGCAGCATTCATATTGGTTATAGCCCAATGAAATGTTATGTAAGCCTTGAGGTTTGCCAGACTTGTATCACATGGCAGGCGAGCCGTTTGGTCAAGCCTGCCATGATTGACACAAACCAAACAAATTCACGGCTTGCATTACATTTCATTGGGCTATAACTGATTTGTCCAACATGCCCCGCCTCCTTGGTCGAAGATCCCGAGTGTCATTTTTTTTGGCTACGCACCAGTCCTTTGCCATATTTGGAAAGTCGCCATGCAACTTCACTTGCATGGTCACTTTTCATGCGCCTATGATGCGAGCAGATTTGAACGTACAGTTAGAACAAAGGAAAATACGCCGGATGAGGGACACGGGATTCGTGCAGGGAGAAACTTCCTGCCTAGTTGTATGATAAGTGTATCTAAATCTGTTACGTACGCTTTCCTTGTTGGAATTTTAATCTTCCTTCATTGCCGGAATGATTGCAAAGATTTGCCTTAGTCTGGTGTGAGTGTGTGTGGTGGTGGATGGGGGGGGGGGGGTGTCAAAGGTTCTGACTCGGGGGCAGTCTGGAGAAGAACTGGAAATGTTAGGCCTATTACAAATAATGAGAATTGATAAAACTATGACATAAGAACTTGTATTATATATAATTTGTAATTAAAAAATATTTCTATGTGGTTGAGCGCATATGTATTTATATGAGTATATAAACATATACGTTTTTAGGTGCTTACATTTTACATTTACACAGGCAGTAACATTTGCTCTGAAAAAAAAACCTTTAAAAAGATTGCGGCGACAGAAAAAGTGGGGTCCGGATCCACTGGACCCCTCGCCTCTATCCTCTTCTGGTTTAGGCAGTTCCTCCACAGTACACCGGGTTATATTTGTTCATAAGAGACATGAAGGGTTTTAAAGAGTGCCGAGAGAAGGAAACTGCGCCGGTCTGAAGACGATTAGCTATGTACAGGAAGGTTTTCAGGCAGCGAACCCAGCTCCCGGCTTACGGATCTACTTCGTTTTCCATTAAAGGTTTGGGGTCATAGATTAGTTCTACGTTGTGTAAACATTCCAGCATTCAAGTTTGAATGCTCATTTTTGGTCGTTTCCCTGACTGTTTATGCTATGTGTGTTATCCTGTTGATGGAAAATCCAGTTCCTATGTATTTCGCGCCCTAAGGAGCAGTTGGGCAGAGACGGAATGATATTTTAACTTACAAGTGGGTAGCGGGAACTGTCCATTGAGGTTAAATAATCTCTCATGTCATTAAAAACTAAACTAATGCATAGTTATATGACAATTCAGCCACCGTTTAAAACAGGCAATGCTACCCTCCATAATGGACCCACACGAGAGTGTAGCTTGAGGGTCCTACCCAGGACGCCAATATTAGGGGACTTTTGACGTCTCAATCGCCAATGCTCCTCTCGGTCGTGCTGGTAGAGTTCGAATTAAAACTTTGTCTAGTACTAGGTGACTCTAGCAGTTCGAACAGAAAATTCCGTGAACACTTGACTAGCTGGTAATTTGGTTCCACTACCGTGGGTGTTGTTCTCTTCATGGGACGACAGTGTATCAAAGCGCCGGCGCGGGATAGCCTGCCGCATCCCACACATTCTTAGGCACTACTTCGCGTTTTTTAAGGTCAGTATATAAAAAAGGATAATAACATGTAAAGGAAACTATTTAATCAATCTCAGCGGATAAAATAGGAAACATACATAATAAAATTCATCAGGAAAAATGAGTATATAATAAAACCAAGTAAGCCCATTAAAAAAAACAGACGGCAAACAAGATTAAGGTCTAATCATCGTCAAACAACCTTGGCTTAATTTAGCTTTAGAATTCATATTAATAATAATTTAAGACACAGTGATGTATATATATTTAGAATCCTTAGAATATTCTCTATCAGATGAGATATATTTGAAAGGTGTAACAGTGTCCACTTTGAAAATTTAAAACTTGAAATGATTTTAAATTATTTTTTTTAATTGCATATATCTCAAAATTGGCATAGGGTAAGTATGTGGAAATAGTATCATTTGAAACTACATACAAATATCTCCGTTTTTTCGTTATATATTTATTGTCTTTTTTTCATAATGAATTTTAAATTTAAAAAAAAAAATGTGTGATGTTAACAATACTTATTTCGTTTAAATAACGTATTTCTACTACACTAAAACGATATAGGAAAAAGAAAAAAAACGCATTTTAGAATACTTGTTGATTTTCCTATATGCAAAATTTGAAGACTCTATATTCGATGATTTTTTAGAAATATCGCTCTGAATACCGTACAGTCTCCTGAAATACTGTTTTGTGAAAACGGCCAAAAACTGTTTGGGAAGAGAAATTTCGTTTTGAGTGGAAAACAGGGATATAAGCGCAAGTGACAGTTGTATTTTTTCACTAAATGTTCGGATGAGAATCGGTTTCAATACATAAATTGTAAAATTTAATGATTTATCAATGTTACAAAAAGGATTTTAATAGGCATCATGACAACTGGAGAACTGTCAAACTAAAGTAGGCGGAGCTTACTGGTCCCAGGGGTCGGTCATCGGTAATCAGGTCATGGGCTACCGCGCCGGGGCACGCGTGAGGTGGGAAGTGACTGATAAGAACGAACACTCTGTTTACTCTGCGCTCTCATTCAGACCACCATATACCCTAATCCAATTAACAGCTTGTCTCTCCCTCTCACAATTATATATGAGACACTACATAGCTAGCAGCAACACATATCTCCCTCTCTCATTAGATTTATTTACACCAGTCATATACGCGCTAAATCATGCTGCGGCCGCTCTTCCTTTACCGATCGCTGTCATAGCTAAGACACCGGCGCGGTTCAGTTCGTAAAATTTGTTAGCAGGCGACGTGGTGGTGTAACTTAGTGCCGCGTTCCTCTCACAATATTCATTCGTGCAACGCAGTCCCATATTGCTGCACCGCCCTCGGCGTTTATCTACATCCTCCACTAACGACACGGGAACCTTGTGATCAGCAGTATGTGACTGTCTCTCGTTCAAATAGCGAATTTTATCTTCGCTCATTCTACTCTATTTTCTTCGACCCATGACGTTCAGTTTGAAGATAGTGTATATTAAAGAAGAAGAAACGATGTATTCGGTAATGGATTTGGCGATGTAATGATGGACCCTGGGAGAAAATGTTATAGTGTATAACAGGGTCAATATTACAGAAATAACAATCGGTAAATTCATATTTCTGTGTATATTCTTGGTGCCAGGACCATTATTGGGTGACCCTAACATATTTTAGGGCAGTGACATAGACATTATTCGGCGACTGGAGTACGATGTACAGTTTACTTCTGGGTTAGGCGTATAGAGGGGACGTGTTTGTATTAATTAGTGCCAATTAGTAAGTGCCGGTAATAAAGATAAGCTCTTTCCCGGCTGACTGACCGCGGCTTCCCCACGCCTGTCAATCAACCATTTGCCTAATACCGCGGGCGCATGGTTAACCAATGAGCAACTTACACGCTGCTAACTCTTGCCGAGCTAACAGCTTGTCCTGTTTGCACCCAACGTGGGGTTGACATCTGAATTAAAATACTTATTTTTCTAATTGATACAATATTACCTCAGGAATGTGTTTTTGTGAAAAGATAGATATAGCAAAAATTTATAAAACCAGATGTTTTTCAGAAAAATGTAATTTTCATGATTTTTGACGATGATTAGACCTTAAGTTCATTAAGCCCCATACAATAATCCACATTGAAGAGTCAATACTATCATTATGGCTGGTTTGTGTTTCAGAGAAACGCTTCGTCAAACCAGCATTTGATGAAAATCAGGTACTTTCATAATCCACTTTTTACCTGCCCTTTCCTCTCAATCTTCCTGTTTCGTTTATGCATCTAAAATGTTATAGATGGATTGAAAGCTTGACTGCGTGTAAAGATATGAGCCTTGAAGCAAAGAAGAAGAGATATTTCAAACATGTTAATGGATTTGAAAGCCAATAGTTAATATGTCACCACTGTTCCATTTTTTTTATAAATATAACAAAATCTACAAGATGATTCTTGTATCTTTAAAGAGTTACACTTTTACAACAGGAAAATCCAATGAATAATGATCCCATTAAGTTGAGACACATTTTGAGTCTAAATCTCAAATAAACACGTGTACAGGCAAATAACTTAGCTATGACCCTAATGCCTGGAAATCATAGCCGCTATCACACAGATTCCCTAAGATATAATTTTTTTTGTATATATAATTAATAGTCATCCATTTATTTTATGTGTGACAATGTACAGTGTGAGACACAGGCAGTTGTTTTGGGTCCCATGAAGTTGTTTTGTACCCATTATGGCCACACTGGTAACAATGATCTGGGTCCAGTGAGGTGTAACAAAAACCCCTATGTAGTCCTTGTGTCCAAGGCCTATAACAATACCCCCTAATACAAGAATAGGGCGGTCATAATTTCACTGGTTCTGTTCAGTGTGCTAAGAATCGTTGTCAAGGATCTTTTTTTACAAGAATAAGGCAGTTGGCCAGCAGCTCTGCTAGAGGAAACATAAACCTTTCTCTACGTGAACTTTAAGAGGCCTGAGGGCTACACAACATGCCAGTTACTATATGCTACACTGAATCAAGACCAACAGCTGTGTTTTTTTTTTGTATGGTCAACTTTAGACTTTTAAATGCACACCAAACCATGGTATGAACTGTGCCACACTCAGAATAATAATGCTAATATCATGCATTCCAGTGGGTAGAGGTTTTGTGGAGACCGAGGGGTACCGGCAGTGCACGGACACCACCCAGAAGTTCCGAGAATGGTGGACTTCAGACTGTGACTCTATGATACTTCTAACATGAAAGGTGAGCCAGTGTACAGTTGTTCTTGGTACCCAAAAGCGGAACTGACTTAATGGTAGCCCCTTTATACATATATATATATATATATATATATATGCAACAGTACTATCATTATTATCTGCTGAAATACTGTTATACTTGAAAAAATCCTAAGATATGTAGGAGGAGACACGTTATTCCATTTGGGACCCAAGGTTATGACCATTCTTTAATACCTTGTTTTATCTCTATCGAAATACTGGCTCTGTTACTCCTAAATGTTGGAGTTATTTTTTTTTAACTGAAACAGTCCTACGTTATTTTACTGAAGGAGCCTTATGGTATTGGGTATACCGCCACTGATGGGTTGCTTCCGGGAGAAGTTGCACTGGACTCCTTTTCTGCTTCTTGTGGTAAACCGTAGTTATCCGGATTTCCAAAGATTGATATTATTCAACTCGTGTTTTTTTTTAGTGTCTAAGCTGTGCTATACTTGCCAGCTAATTTCACAGTGAAGTGCTAATACTTGATATTTCCTTTTATGTCATATTGCACTTATATGCACTTTTATTCATTAAAGTTATTGTACTTCTTTCAGTTGATGTTCATTTGTATGTGCGAACGTTTTCTTATTACTAAAAGAACCTGGGACAAGGTGCTTTTAAGATCAGGGGATCTTAGGATGCAAACCTTGACAGCCGCCCATAGAAGCTTATTAGCATTGTTTTGCATACTGAAGTAAAAGTTACAAATCTCAAAGAAACCATACAAAAAGTGGGGGTCCGGATCCCCTGGATCCGCTTAGTGTTTAGCCAGGTCCGACATTGAAATATACGATACGATACGTCGGTAGAATCTTCCTATGTCTTAAAAAAGCCTTGAGTAAATGTCATCCAGCCGTCATTGTTGCTCTTCTGTAAACCAATGGGTCCGGTCGCCGACATGACCTTTCCTAATGAATGTTGACTCTTTCACAGGCGTCTCTAAAGCACTTGGATTCAGGTGTGGATTATTTGTCATATTGTTGAACGAAGTAATTTCCACAATATTATCCAGTCTGTCGTCGCTTAATGGCTTGCCCAGAAAAACAGCAACATCTTATATCCTTTTGCGGGGATCCTTTTTCAGGTCATCATATTTAAGGTGGAAGATATGTGATTGCTCACGCTGTGGCAAACAACCGCGCATGCGTGTAAAATAACTAATAAATTAACCAGATTTATAAACTCTTCTAAGAATGCACCCCACGTTTTAGCCACTTCCATCAGATTATTCTCCATGAATTGTAAATAGAACAGTGACACAGCGACATCTTTCGAATAACGGGTGAAGTATACGATCATCGGTGTCTTCTTTGGGACAGCTTTTGGTCACATAGAGTACGACAGATGAGTAAAGTGGGAAACTAGGGTGCACGTGTTTTAGGACTTGGTCAGATTGGTTTCATCAACACTTTGGACTTGCTGGAAAGTGTCAACGTCGTTCTGCATCATAAAGGGAATGATGATTGTGGCAGTCCACAACACAATCAAAATTAAACAAAAATTAGAACGGCATGTTAACTCATGCACTTGTAGCTTATAAGCATTAAGCAGTCTTATGGTTCAAATACATGAAATGAAATAAAGATACAAACACATAAGTTCTTATCTTATATACTAATTTACATGAACAAATACAAGTTCAACTACTGAAGATGAAATACAAATACCAACGTTATCTTTGCAATAGTTGACAGATCCAGTTAACGGAAACATCATCCATCCTAACCATGCAGGTCAAACGCCAGTGAGCGATGATAGGAATGTGTTCTGTTTGACAAAGAGATTACAGTAACAAAACAGATATCAAGCACAAATCTGTCACCTTTAACTCATACTGTGGCAAGAAAGCAGCCATGTTGGAACTCTAGCGCAAACACGAAAAGAAACCGAATTGTAATTCATGATTTTGCACCCTTCGGGGTGCCTGCAACCCCTAAACAGCCCAAATATTGATAAAAAAATACACCCCCTACCGGTTGTGGGGAGGGGGAAGGGATGTCACAAAGTGAATCGTTTTTAATTATGTGTGTTTTCATGGGTCAGGTCGGGGTCTGGTGCCGCGAGTCGGGGTAAAGTGCCGCCAGTTAGTTACAAGTATTGCCAGTTTAGGAGTCCGGTTAAACAGCCTCTGTGTATAACTGGAGTTTTTTTGTGTGAGCAGCATGTGTATTTAATGTGGACTGTATTCCTGCTCTTGTATGGTGTGACAGGCTGGGGACCCTACATGGTAAGTGGTTTTGAATTATGTAATTTTGTGTTAATACATTCTTTGCTACTTGGCCACTGCAAGGTGATTTGTTTTGTGGCTGAGTGTACATGAATATCCTCATGGTCCGGATATTCCGTCACCTTCTTCACGTTTTCTGGGTTCATGCCACTCGCATGTATATATATATATATATATATATATATATATATATATATATATATATATATATATATATATATATATAATATACACTGTGAAAACAGCGTGGAGTATTTACACACATTGTAAACACGTGAAAACCCTAAACACGTTTTGAAATGTGTTTCAAAGCTAACAATGTTTACAGTTCTATGTTTTGTCACAGAAGAATAAGTGTCATTATGCTTAACATGTTTAGCAGCGTGACACGTTTAGCAAAGTGTTTAACTTCATCGTCATATGTGTCTTTTGGACAAGAAATGAAAAACAGAACGCAGTAATAAAGTTTGAAAATAATTAAATTTGTAATTATAAGAGTGTTTCGCTAAAATTTAAATTTGTTTGCATGTATTGCATACTGTGAATACTGTTGCATTTCATTTCATAAAGCAGTTTGAACTGCAAATGTTCCACCTAACTGAAGCTCGAAATAAGATGGCATTTTTTTAGTACAACTGTTGTTTATGTTGTCCCATTCGCTATACGTAGTCATAGTAATTACCATGATACAGTCCAAGGAAGACTAGGTATGAAAAATCCGAAATAAACTGTTTACTTGTATTTCTTTGTTTCTGCTTTATTGTACCAATCACACTAAACACACTCAAATGATCATACCAGTGTTGTTATAACTCTCAAAGGCCAAGACTGTGCCCGAGTCACAACTTGGCAAGATCAAGACTGAGTTCAAGTCAGAGCCCTCCAAGATCAAGACCATGGTTACAACCCTCCTCCGGCCTCTATGCCCACCAGCTTTGAGATCTCCAACACTTGGTCTGACCTCCTCCCCCCCCCTACCAACACAGACCAATGCAATGCTAAGCACTATTAATCCTAAACACATGGAACTTAAACACATCATTAGCCTTACCGTAAACATAAAGGCTAGACACAAAGTGATAAAACATGTTCAGATGCTAAACGCATAAAAAAGTAAAAAAAATGTGTTTAGCTTAATGTTTAGCCTGTAAACACAATTTTTACAGTGTATATATATATATATATATATATATATATATATATTCACATTTAAGTCTTTTAATGCTTCCTACCCTTCTGCTGAATGAACAGTTGAACTGTAGACTGTTTCCATCGGTTCATGCAGAATATAACATATTAATGTCAGGAGATGTGATATCCTTGAATGCTGAGTATAGTCATATGTGTTGTATTCCCCATTGTATCCATGGTGCTTCCTCAAGGCTGTAAAATAGAGTTGAATAGGTTGTAGTTAAGGGTCTGCCACGCACTGGTTATATTTTACTGTGGTATCAGAATCATAACGTCCATCACAAAACCTATAGTAAAAGGTTGACCGGGAATACTGCTTGGGTCTACTGGACGGGTAAACTCACCTTGAATCAATGTAGCCAAGGGGGGGGGGGGGATGCAACTATCCCACAACAATCCCACTATATAAATATATATATATATATATATATATATATATATATATATATATATATATATATAAGAAGCAACATTAGTGAATCAAGGTTCATTTATCAATTGTCCTTGGGATAGATCATTTTCTATGTATTATGATACTTGCAGATGAAAGTATTAACACTAATGAAAGTTGATGTAAAAATAACTGATTTGGTTCTTTTTATATGTATTATTTTCATACTATAATTTTCATTTCAACTATTCCGCAATAATACATAGGAAGTGTGAGTTGGGGGGGGGGGGGGGCGCATGGCCCCATGCGTCAGCCCCCCTTGCTTCACCCCTTAAGCGACCCGATTTGCACAGATAAAAAGTAGATACAGTACAACGGGCACATTTTTTTTCAGCCAGACACTATTACAATTAGAGGAGTTATCAGGGTAAGGTCAAGTATATCCAATTATTTTTGTCCCGCAAGCGATGAGGCATCTGGCAAGGGTGTGAAGGCGCGTGCACCGTCAGGGATGGGTAAATATATAGTACCCATTGTTTGTATCAGGGTCTTCTTACGATTTATCTATGAATGTCAAGGATCGAGCTTTTTCGCCAAGTAACCAATTACGTAAACACAGCAAATATAGAGTATATATCGACAACATCCATTCCAAATATTAATCACATAAAGTGTTTCTCGGCTAAACATATTTTGTATATTGCGAGGTCTGTGAATCTATTTTCAGGTGACATTTAATCGTCATGCTGTATTGGAAATATAAACAAACAACATATGCACCTGCTTGCTTGATGACATTAAAGTTTACGTGATTCACCTGTTTCCAGAATTGTTGAAGATGTATGAATGTGCATTATGACCATCTAGTGACACTTAATTGTTATACACAGTTCAACACAATGAAAGACGATCACTTGAAGGAAACGCAGTGGATTATTAAGTATGGATTGCAATCATAGGAGGTGAAGGCCAGGGGGTCAACCGTCACATGTTGATCAGTTATGACATTAAGTTATTACAATGTAACTGGCACAGTAGCAAGACCAACATTCAGGTCAAACACGCTTAAATAACTTATATGCTGCAGGGTCTATTCATAAATCACAAAAGATTTGTAATAGGCAGTAATGTTAATTTGCTCGAAAAACCTTTAAAAAAAGATAGTAGATTTGACTAATTACGGGAGACTGATATAGAGGGCATGAATAGGGACAGGGGTCCATCACTTGCTCCTTTAGATCTTGCCCTTGTGTGCAGGTTAGGTCTTATTATGTGGTAAAGTTATAATATTGGGAAGAATCTAGCTCCTTCGAAAAAGTTCAGAAATATTCGTGTGATACTGACTGGAAGAATGTTAATTATAAGATATAAATGAGTAGATATTTAGGGTATAAATAAATGTCTACGACAACCACATGCAGCTACAAAATCTCTATCTCCCTACCCAACACCAGTTTTTATATTAACATGTTATGGATTCATAACGGAAATGGGAAAATTTAGTTCTGGTCCCTATAGTTGTCTATATCTTAGCCATGCACCAAGCAATATATAAATTAAATTGGTATGACTATTGTGTGCATGCTATAGCATGTAAATAATGAAATCAAACTAACGTAATCAAAGATATTGCTATAAGTTATGTCTCATTACATTTACTCCTTATTCATCCACCTTTCTCCAGAGCGTTTCAAATATTACTAAAAGTCTGTATTAAAAGGCAAGCAAACCTCCGCCATGAGGGGGGTCGAGGATGTGTGTTTGTGTGAGGGGGGGGGTCTATTGTGGGATGCCCCGCAACTTGTATTTGTATTCACTTATTCGTATTTGCATGCATTCGACTTATTTCTAGAATCGTTCGTGCGTAAGTAACTTTACATTTGTGAATATTCTTTTACAGCGTTCCTGAATCCGGAAGATATACCGGATAAACACCAAAATCTAATAGATTCCTCCTTGTCCCATTCCTGAAATACGATAGAAGAGATTCCGTTCATCTAATCTATCTCCAAGAATGATCTCACTGCTAATTAATCATCAATATATGTGTTAGAAACAGCTCCTTAATGTAACAGTCAGCAGCTCCACCGGCAAATGATAAATAAGTGTTAGATTTATATAGAAGAAGCAATATTAGGATTTAAAGTCACCAAAATTTTTTGTTTAAATGCAAATTAGATGGTAAAAACGTTAAACATATTGAAGCATATAAATACGACATAAACAAAGCAAAATGCTCAAAATTCACTTCACATATATATCTAATCAAACACATACTCGAATGGTTAGTAAAGGAAAAACATATAAAGCCGTTTATCTCAGTTTGACATTTGTAGATCCGGTGGTCTGGCTTTATGCGAGAGAACTGACGCTATAGCTATTCAGTGTCCGGGTTATGAGCTCCTCCAGAATACTTTTGCTCTCACTGTAAATCGTTTAAATAATTAAAAAAAACTAGTTGATCATATAAAGAAAAAGAAATATAATTATTGATTTGCAGGGCAAGAGAAATGTTTGAGAAATAAGAGAATGGGTTGACAGTGAAATGGATCAAAATTAGATGATTTTAAAAATTAACAGTGTGACCTTGTGGGAGCCATTGCCGCCTCGGGATTTCAAAGAATGATCTTTGGTACTTTAGTATATTTTGAAAGGAAGGTATTTAAAACATTGGTGCTTTTATTTTCGGAAGTATAACCCTGACTGTTGAAATGTGTGTTCCGCTACAGAACTTTTTGGGGCACAAACTTTTTTTATTATTAATATTCAACTTATTTATAATTTTTTATATATTGTGTTTCTCTAGATTGAAAATTTATTTAGTTTGCTCCTTTCTTATACCAACTAATTTTAGTACCTAAAATTGCCCCTGTAGTTTTTTCCTCCTCCTTGTTTTCCGGTTCACATTTAGCAGAATCAAAATTCTTTAGGTTGATGTTTGAATTAGCCAAGCTTTGCTATTTATATTTTCTCTTTCTAATGCATCTATTTTACATATATGTTTCTTTTTTTACATATGATGAGTAACTAATTATTGTACCTTTAGTTGACATTTTTATAATGTCCAAGAAAAGTGGTAGATCAGATTCCCCATGGACCTCTTCTATGATGATTATCTTTTAAAACTAATGTGATAACTGTATGATATGTTTCATATCCTGGAACGATATTAGTCGATTTTGTGAAACCCATAAGACCTAGTAATATTAAAAATAATCTAAACTAATCGCTGTCCAGGATGTGTTGTTTCCGGACCATTGTATAGTTTCTAATATACTTAATACTTTCACCCATTCCTGATTTATTCCTGTGGTCTGATTAATAATATAGGGGTTGCATGCATCAGACCGAGTCATAGAAGGTTCTAAAAAAATATTCCAATCCTCTTAAATGATAACACGTTCATTACCTAAATTCTCTTTTTAACTTCCACCATTGATTATGATACAATGCCCCAACTCTGATCGCCATGTACTGGAGACATCCGGCACACTTGGCGTCCATCGCAACATTATATTGTCATATTTCGTACCCTGGAGCCTCTTTTGTTATATTCCTGTAAACCTGTAACATTCAAAGATAGTGAAACCGCCATATAAGTAGGTCAGAAGTAGAATAAAGCACTGTTAAATAATGAATAAAATAGATATCCAAGCTCAGTAGCACACAAATATATGAAATATTTTGATTTGATGTTTGCAAGAGCTAATATGCCAGGTATTCCAAGTTAAAAGGGTCATTATATGCATAGGATGCAGACAACAGAAGGCGGTAGTGAGGCTCAATATTTATTTCACTAATACTTGAACAAGTGCGTGGTCAGCGTTGACACGAGCTGAACGATTCGGCGTCTGTAGATATCAGACACGGACGGCGGCACAGTGAATTGAACGATACCTGTGACCCGCCAATAATAGTAAGTGACACCGTAACTAAACACTTTATCAAGGGATTATAATTTGTGTGGTAACTTAATGAAACATAGAGCCAACATAAATGTGTATAAGTACTCAGTGTCTTCATTGTGATACACGTATATACAAGAAAAATACAGTTCTTAAATAATAAAAGATGGGCATCTACTCTCTACAAAATTTCTATCTGGCGTCATATACAGCGACCCCTCCCAACCAGTCGCTCCATTGATGATACAGCAATGTAGCCCTGGTATGAAAAAAAATAGTTGCTGAGCAATAACAAATGTTATTGTAGGACGTGGCATATAGTGATATTCACAGAGAGATATCTAAGGAAGTTATAAGCCTGATACTGGTAGTTCAGATACAGCGTCGTTATGATATGAGTTCTTCGCATAACTTGGAGTAAACGTCATCCAGCCGTTTCTGTTGGTCGTCCGTAAATAAATGGGTCCAGTCGCCCACTTGACCTTTTCTCATGAATGTTGACCCTTTCACAAACGGTGCCAAAGCACCTGGATTCAGGTTTGGATTATTTTTCATGTTGTTGAACTCCGTGATTTCCACTATTTTATCCAGTTTCTCGTCACTTAATGGCTTGCCCATAAAAACAGCAATATCTGCTATCCCTTTGCGGGGATCCTTTTTCAGGTCTTCATATTCAAGGTGATAAATATGGGGTTGCTCACGCTGTGGCCAAAAACTGCGCATGTGTGTAAAATAACTTTTTTTCTGGATTTAAAATAACCGATTTTCTGGATTTATAAAATGATCAAAGAATTCATCTCACGGTTTAGCTACATCCATCAGATTCTTCTCCATGAATTGAAAATAGTAGAAGGACACGGCGACATCTTTCGGGTTGCGGGTGACGTATACGATCTTCGGTTTCTTCTGACTGATAGCTTTAGGTAACATCGGGTACGACATGTGAGTTAAGAAGAAACCAGGATGTGGATGTTTTAGGGCTTGGTCGGGAAAGAGTTCAATTAACCTGGTTTCATCAACACTTCGGGTCTGCTGGAATCTTTCTAGGTCGTCCTGCATCAGGATGGCATTAATAATGGTTGCTGTCCACATGTTCCCTGAAAACAAAATTGACAGCAAGTCTGTGCTTAAGACTCTTTTGACACTCTCAATAAGACCAGCTGACCAATCCAACCTTTTTTATATTTTGTAATGTATCATGATTTACTGTGGGTTGTGTCAAAACCGGCACGAATGAAGTAATGGGATCCCCTGTATATGGGTACATATAATATAAAATATAATATTCAGCCATCACTTTAAATTGCCAGGTGACAGAACTGTTTACACGTAATAATCGTATAATGTCATATGCGTAGGCGCCGGGGGTTATAAATTGATAATACTGTTAACTGTGTATACTAATGTTAAAGGAACGCCAAATTCGGTGAATACATGACAAGAACTTATTGGAGAATTATGTATAGAATCATCACAGCGTTTGTAATGAGCACTGTCATAATATGATATCCGTTCTCGACATCTAAGTGGAAAAATTACCCATTATCACTGTGTATTTACATTGTATTTATCGAGTTAATATTTTCTGTTTTAGACGGTGGACGGCCAAGTCTCAATATAAATGCTGAATATGTTTCAGTTAATTGTGTTTTCAATGTCTAAACCTCTGCCTTGTTTATTTTTACGACCATGTACGAGTCAGACACACATCCACACATCTCTTTACCAAAGGAAGATAACCTGAAAATAACCTGGAAGTCATCCCAGAGGGAATGTGAAGCGCCAGACCAGGATGTTTCAACTATTTATATGACATATTGCCAAACATCAGGCTCAGGATTGTTTGCACCAGGCATAGTGTTGTTTTCTTGTTGTTTAAAGACGTACGATGCATAAATGTTTTGGGTGAAATTTATGATCGAAATCCTGTGTTAAGCATTTGACACATGCACTTTCTATATTTTGATGCTTCAGTCTAGTATATAGTGCGCTTTTAACTTTCGACCGCATTAATTTAATAATAGTTGACAATATTTGTGGTCTATGAGGTCACCTGACAAGCATGTATTCCGTCGTGTTTGACATAACTTAGCCACCACCCCTTTTTCTTTCCGGATTAATTTAATCCATGCGAATTGCATGTGCGATGACACCGCGCAGTATTGCCGGTCATGCCACGTCTTAATAATTACAATACTGAAAGATAAAGTACCGTTGACCACTCTCAGTAACACGCCTCTTATTGACCAGCCTGTTTGATGGATTTCGGCAGAACCGATCGGGCAGAATTATCTTGAGCACTCGATTTTGCGATGCGAAGCAGACGTAACGATCGTTGATGAATTAGTCGACTCGTAATCGCGTGAGTGGCTATCAGAAGTTCTTACCGATATGGTAAGTCAGATTACGTCTGACCTCATGAAAGACGCAAGTAGCTTGCTTTCATTCAGGCAACTCCATGACCACCACACCATGCCACCCCATGTGCTACGGTTGGCTGAGAGATTGAACGCAAATCTCAAGTTGATTCGAAAGAGCATGTGTGGGTTAGGAGCCAAATATTAGGATCGATACTCAAGCCAGTGCTTTTTTGACATCCTGAGACTTCCTTAAGAAGCACATTTCTTCCTTTTGAGTTTCTCCATGACAGTCAGTACGAGGTCCAATGAGGATCTTACGAGAGTTGTATATCTGTACATCATGTGTAATGATGGCACACAAAACGAAATTAAAATTTAACTATCGATACAGGATGGACTTGCACAACAAACTCGGAGAAAAGTGCACATTGGCTAAAGAAGTATAGAGACAGCGGCGGATGGATGTAAACGTTGGAGTAAATTCGATGCCAGAGACGAGGTGTTGATACTCCCACCGACGGACCGTACGAGTTTGTAGTGGAGTGGCACAGGCCATATACCAACGTACGGTCAAGGTCAAAGATGCCTTGTTCTTCGTGGCTTGGGCCAGCTGCAAGCTTAGAACGAAAACAAATATTCTTTGCTTTGTTTTTGTTTTGTTTTGTTACAGCTCCAGTTTGATAAGATCTGACCAGTGATTCAGATCACGAAATTCGGCGTTCAGTGTGAGGACATGTAACAACTGCTACATATTACTCATAATACAGTTGTATTGAATCAACTGGGACGTAACTTTATGTCCAGTATGAATGACATATTGTCAGTAAGATAATTGTTACCTCCATCGGCTCGTGTTTACAGCCTGGCAAAGCATGCTGGGAAGGCTTAGGAGGGTTTATTATTGAGTGACGTCATGGACCTATGAGGGAACCACAGTCTACCGGATGTCTTTTAGGAATTTTGCATAAATCCTCCCTGATAGTTTGCGTGAGGTTACCGTTTTGGGTTGTGTCGAATCACGTAACTCGGACATCATTTCTGAATAGAGACTGATGTTCGGGTTAGAATACTAGGCAAACTCTGATGTATGTGTAGTACCGATAAGCTGAAATTTCCAGTGCATATTTCCGAATCTTGTTTAATCGTATCAACAGTTTTACGGTATCGGACGGAGCCTGATTCGTATCACTCTCGCCAACAGTGAGTAAACAGACGGTGCGTAACTTTAACGGAGCGCAACACTTCACACCTGACGATAATTCATTTACGAGGTGTAGGAAAATAGTCTCAACATGAGTGAATCAGCAAGCTCTGGTGTTATCCTAACGGGTAATAAAAGTGTGTCCTCTTGGTCATGTGACCGCCGGCAACGTGTTCTTCATAAACTACATATTTCGCTCAGTTGTGGTGTCTGACTTTTAATCTAACCGATAGGTAAGATATGACTTGTTGTTTAAAAACACCAAGATGTGCGTGCTTAAATGATAAATATCCTAAATATTCATGAAGCAATTGAGGTAGAAAATATCGGAGTTTATAATTCGTTATATTCCTGTGCAAATTTGAAATCAAATTGCATTGACGCTTTGAGAAATGAGATGAAGGAGACAGAAACATACGTCAGAGTATGTGTGTGTGTGTCAATTGTTATACCAGATTTGGGGAATCCACACAGGTACACATCATCCTCGTGCACCGGGAATTCCGCCAACTTCTTTATGTGTTCCTGGTTTATGCCTTTCACAATAACTTTGCCGGTGTCTGGGTCGACAGATTTGATCATTAAATCTGATCTTCCAGCTTCTTTGACTGGCACATCCTTTGAATCAGCCATTCTGTTAAAACAAAAAGAGCCACTTATTTACTTATACAAGTATGCAAAATTTTATTATATCGAAAAGTTATCATGTGGGCTTCTTTCCACTTATATATATTCTGTTCCAACCTCCTCATCCATCTAACTTTTTGCGATATTTCCTTCTAATTTGTTTGTTTGCACTACAAATTAGGTTTTATCAAAGGAGGTTATGTAGTGATTTTTTTATGATTTAAATAAGTCTGAAATAAAAAAATTTACTTTGCGACGCAGGGACTTCATTGATCGGTTTATAAAGAGCTGCAAAAGCAATGGCGTCATCTAGTGGCCATGACAATTTTAAGAAGTACTAATGTATGTGTGACGTAACAAAGAGTGATGTACAAATGGTTCCTACCCAGACATGGATTTTAATTTCTACTGATGGTTGCACATTACAAGATAGGCCATTCAAAACGAACTGCCTGAGCGGACAAAATAAATATACGCCGGTTTATTTAACCATCTCTATGATTCCGCCTTATGATACCGAGTTTACGTGCTGCTTTTTTAGAAACTTGCTTCACATACGTGGACCATTTAAGTCCTGATTTAGATGTACCCCCAAGGTGTTTTTTACTCGAGACTGTAGATAGTACAGTGCCACATAGATCAAAGAAAGGTAAACGGCTCTTTGGCGAGCGGGATATTTGCATAATATAACACTTGGATGCGTTAAATATAATTCCCCACTCACTTCTATAATCAAGTGAGTTCCTGCTGGAGACTAATTTGATCCTCAAATTTAGATATGATTTTATATATGTCTGGTAAAAAGTGACAATTAATGATACACCCTCCATCCAAATGATTTTAAAGGACGGCTTTATGCCTTCATTAATGATAAACTCACCTTATGTTTGTGAATCAATGTTGAATTCAAACTTTTATTGGAGGCTGTCTCAGAGGCAGGCACCGTGGGTTCCTACCCAGGCATGGATTTTAATTTCTACTGACTAATGCACATTACATGATGGGCTATTCAAAACGACCTGCTCAACTTGGACAGTGGCCGTGCATGTGTAAACATAATCAGGATTAAGTTTGGTCAAGATATTGGACTCTTGGGATGGAATCCTGCATAGTTTCGAGCATTTTTATCCAGCAAATTCATACCCCAGATACCAATTTCTGCTGAGCCGAATGCTAAACTCGTGTCCTTAGTTGTAAAACAAAATAATATTTGGCAGAATTCCTTACATACATCTAATATTTATTTCATGAATCCGTTAATAGGGTGTATAAAAGATATAAAAGCGGTCTTAATTATATATATATATAAATATATCTTTATATATGTGTCGGCATATATATATGTGCGTATCTATGTGTGATGATGTGTGGGTCTGTGTGTTGCACTAGGAAATGGCACACCTGTTTTACTCTTCGTAACTTGCGCTTTCTCCCTTCAGTTGCCTGTCATGAGTTTTGTTGCTTTTACGCTTGCAGCACGTTTCGCGCTTATGCATTGCTTTCCCGCCCAACTGAAAAGCGATCGTTTTTCATATACCTGGTATGTCCTGTTTTTAGCGAATTTTATGATTGTCATTTGCGCATCCATATTTTGATTTTCTTTTGGCATCCTTATGGGTTATGAGACAGTCAAGGTTGGCCGCCAAGATAGGCCCCAAATATAAAATTGTAATATCTTTGCAATTAAATGGTGTATATATGTACTGAAAAGGGCTAATATGCAAGTAAATTGGTAAAGAGATCAGTTGTGTGGAATACTGTGGTGAATAACAGGTGACCCATGGGTCGCGGCGCTCATCAAAAGTTTAACCAAATGCAAAATATACTTATTTCTATGTTATATATATATATATATATTAGCATTTGAAAAGCTAAGAGGAAGTGGCTCTGCTATAATAATCTAAGTACAAAAATATGTTTGCCGAACTATTACTGTGCACAGTTTTATGGACATCATCAAAGATGGAGAAGCCTCTCATGATCAACTATTTGTAGAAGTGCCAGTATTTCAAATATACGTGACAGTAACTTGTGTGTAAAATAGCCACTCCACTGGGAATGAATGAAAACCTGTGAATTATCCCTGATTCAATGTACCAGTGTTATGCATAGCACGGCCTATTGTCAGCCTTAAGAGATATAAAAAAAATGCTACAAAATGTACACGAAATTGCGGGTTACATATTAATACTATTTTAAAGGATTTCATTTAAATCATCAACCCAATTAAAATTCAAGAGATAACAATTTCAAAACATTTTAATCATTTTAATGGCTTTAATAGATCAGTTATAAGACAATAAAACAATGTACGGCTATACACAGAAACTCACATTTTATCATATAATTAAAAAAAATGATAGTTGTTAATATGCAATATGTAGAGCATGGGATTAAAAACCGGAACATTAATTTCCTAAAAAATAGTTTTTTATTAAACAGTACTGAAAAATATGAAATTATAAGATTCATTTTGTTTATTGAACGTGTAAATTGGAAAGAAAGAGAAAGAGAGAGTGGAAGGGGGGGGGGGGGGGGCTCTTTGTAGTGGTTATTGCAGATCAGCCAATTAGCTGCTCAAATTGTGACATAACAAGCCCAGGGTGCATGGCCACAAAACCTAGATAATAACCTTTCCTGATGTCAACAGTTATTTTATATGACATGTTCTTCTAAAACTTGGATAAAAACTGCCTTTTTTTATCAACTGCTTTCAAATTTCAGACTTACTTTTACATTTATATGATAATAACTTAAACAAAAATTGCAAAATACTTATCTTATTTCTGGCATACAATTAAACCTAATTAAATACAGTAATAAGCTTGAAAACGGTTTCTTCGGCTCCAGCTACAATAGTTATCGTGTTAAGCAAGTGGTATCTTGCCTGGTTTCTGACAAGGTACATTATGTTGATGCCCATAACTTCTACAAATTATGCAATATTGACCTAATTTCTGCAATATACACGGTTTATATATTATGTATAATATATATATATATATATATATATATATATATATATATATATATATATATATATATATATATAAATTACATGTATCCTATAGCTTATGCCACATATAAACAAAACAAGTAGCTTCCATGGTAGGTAGTCTCGAATTGTAACAAGGCTTGTTGTAAAAAAATATTTGACGTGGTCTTCCAAAATTTAAATATAAACTACAAGATTTAACAAATGCTTTCAAATTTCAGTTTATATAAACTTAAAGTCTCATATGTTCATCATGCAAAAATCAAATCAAATGTACTAATAGGGGAAAAATGTGCCATAACCTAAGGTAATAATTTTTACATTCATGCTTATAACATCTGGTATACAATGAAAGCTAAATTAAATATATGTATATGGTTGAAACAGGCTCTCTAGTTCATCAGTTATCAAGTAATGTGAGTAAATAAATTAATAACCTTAACATTTTACGCAATACTGACATAATTTCTAGCATATACATTGGAAATGTATGTACACATAATTATGCAAAATATAAAGAAAAAAAACAGAGGTTTTAAAAGTGTGCAGTTTTGATTTGTAACAGGTTGAGGTAGAGGTTTTCTTTAATATTTCGAAGGAAGGAAGTCGTAGCCACTCAGTTTTTGGTGTTTCAGGAGGACTTGTAGACATCTAACTGTATCTAAAATTTAAGGTAGGTAGGTCCAACGGTTTCAAAACGTGCCTTGTTAACGGACGTCAGGTCGGACGGACAAAGGACCATCGCTACAGCTCAGATGACTAAAAAGACTGCCAGGTGCAGTTGTATAACAGCACTATATCGTGTACAGCAGATATCGCGTGTACTGTTTTCTGTGCATGCAACGGTGTAATGAACTAGCAATGGTAGTCAGTAGGTATATACGCAGATGTACATGCTAAGTTAAGAAATTCGATAAGACAGCATACAAAATGGAGGCGGATCCCTCCACCAGGTTCTGACCCTGAGTATACAATGTCATACCATCCGCCAGGGTGGTATGCGTTTGTCCTCGTTCGTGTGTGTGTTTATTCACGACATAACACATGATCCGGTCGAGGAACGTCATCTAGGAATATTCACACTTGCAAAGTAGGCTAACTTACACAATAGTGAACTTTGTGATATGGGCCGTATGAGTGAATGCAAAAACATGACCCTGGTCGCTGCATGCTTGATCATGATAGTGGGGGCCCGAACATGATTAAATTAATTTTTTCATTTCAAACTGATGCTGGGACTCAAATTGAAGAGGTGGTCTTTTTTTTACCAGGGGTTCCATATTTTCGGGAATTTGTGCGTTATTAAGTCTGTACATCATGGATGTGGCCCCCTACATCTTAATAAACAAGGCCCTTGACTTTTATTATGTATATCGTGAACAATGTAGGTGTAAACTTTGCAAGTTTGACATTAGTTAGACTTTATGATTTATTATTTTACATAGTCACACCGGCGAAATATCTAAGCGAGTTATCATTTTATATTTCGAATACGGCTTTTGGGTATAGTTCAAATACAATTGAAAACAGGTTCCTATTAAAGTGGCTTTTTTCTATTTGATTTCCCTTTACAAATAAAAAAAACTAATGCATGCAACGGTATTAAAATGAGTTTAAGCACACACACCTGATAGCATGTAACACGGAACAGGTTGCCAACATCATCGGTGCGACAGATTCAGTTTTTTTTTAAATATTAAGAAACACAAAGGCATCGTGTGAAACATCTTGAAAACACAAAACGTTTGCAAACTGGTTGATAATGTTTTTCATTCATTGAATATTCATTGCCACTTTTCATTGAATAGGAAGGTTTAAGGTGAAATACATACAACGTTTGATACAAGTGTACAACCAGTTGCACGATTATACCCGTTCTTTTTATTTTCTTCCGATCTTAAAGCCGCAAGCGCCGCCTAGTGACCGTAGGCGTACCATTGTCAACCTGGGCAATAAATTCATTCAATGTGAACTTTTTAAGCTTTTCATTTAGTCATCATTTAGAGATGGTTCTAGTTCATTCAGTCACCAATTGCCCCCTATTGGACTGATCGTTGTCCACTTTGACTAAAGTTGTCGATTAGAATCTAAGCTTTAATCTGATATATATATATATATAAATATATATATATATATATATATATATATATATATATATATATTGTTTTAATTTGAAACGACTGGTTGCCAGGGCCCCCAACTATGAGTTTGAGGACGCTCGTTATGCTGATTCACAACTCCAGCCATCTCTGCTTGTTTATCTTTTGGTCTTAGGGCTAGCTCTTTACATAATCATTCGGGGGCGTAGCCATATTTAATCGAAATTAACAAGTAGACCATGAGATTAGACTATAAAGTCAGACCATTAGATAAAGCTAGGTCGGTTTCAGCGTGTTACCCACCTAGGTACGAAATCTCAACCTAAGCCCTTGGTTTACTGGGCGCCACAGGGCAATGTACTGGGTCCAAATCGACATACACGTAATACTTCGCCTTTGGGTGAGATCATTCGCAAACATGGTTAAAAGAATCAGCTTTAAGCAGACTATAAATATATGTGGAGAAATAAAAATCTTTATGCATCACAACAAACTTATGCTTGGTCCGTCGTTGTCGCGAAACGGACACCTCATGAAAGTAAGACATTGCAAGTGCTGTGCGTGATGCTGCATTTTATTTCGTATATTTTAACTTAAATCTTAAATATGTCAGTGTGTCACTATTGTTCGAAGGGGCGATTGCCGCGCCCTCTGACAAACCACACCAAGCCATTCAAAATATAGCTTGTAGTACACTGTTTCAACACTAGGGGACAGCACAAGAACTAAAGACCCTATCAAACATTATTGAATAGGACGTTATTAAAATGTGCCTAGATACGAAACACAAAAGAACTTTGAATGACTGAGTAACTAAATTACAAAATACGTGCATGTTTCTAGCCTGACTGCAGTGAAGTCAAATCGATTCCTCTAATCAGTTCCAGAGAAGCATTTGATACCATTTCTTTTACATAAATGATCAACACGAACTATTTTGGTTGAGATTAAGCTAAACACATATAAAACAAAGCAAATTTTTAGCTCAGCTGACTGAAAGTCCGTCGTCTGTCCGGTCGTCCGGCCGTCCGTTAACAGGGCACAAATCGTAACCGCTGGACCTGTAATCTTCAAACTTTACATCCAGAGAGGTCCAAGAAAACTCTTTCAAAACTGCTCTCTGTTACCCATATTCTCCGAGCTATGGAGCTCGTAAGTACCCTCCAGAATAATAAAAGATTTGATACAAAAGCTATCTGAATAACTTCTGCATTGATCACCATGATTCTTTGCATGAATATTGATCATGGAGTGTTTCATCAATTCCTGCAAACTGGTGGCGCCACCTGTACTTTTTTCTAATTTTTTTCGATTTTTTTTCTCTATTTTTGATACTTTTTGATATTTGTCATCTGTTAACATGGCACAAATCGTAACCGCTGGACCTTGAATCTTATAACATGACATCAAAGGAGGTCCATGAAAAGTCTCTATGGAAAACTTAAATATGGTCTTTGTTACCATATCCTCCGAGCTATTGGGCTCGTAAGTACCCCCAAGAATAATTAAAAATGTGATACAAAAATTCTGCGTTAGTTTCCAAAGAGCTCCTCTGAGACCCGTTGACAAATCTTTCCGAAACCCGGCATTGTTGTAACTTTACCTATGTTGTTTTGCCTAACAAAGACAGGTGGCACCACCAGCAATCCTTTCTGTGCAGTAAGAAACTGGGTGTCTTTTAGATAACAGCCCATATTTCAGGAGTGACTCAATGTATTGTGCTGAAAGTTTGCATGTCTATAGATCTTAGATATCTCCATCTCATAATTGTGACTGGTGGCGCCACCTACAATACTTTTTGTGTAGTGTCCATCTGTGCATTTGCCATCTGTTCGTCTTAGTGGTTCTTCAATGTATTGGGTTGAAATTGTGCATGTTCATAGATGCACAACACCTACATCTCGTAAACAAGACGGGTGGCGCTGTCTGCATTCGTTTTTGAGTGGCGTCCATCGGTATATTTGCTTTTGGTGAAAATTGCTCATATCTCAGGAATGGTTCCAGATATTAATCTGAAACTGCGCAAGTCCATCCTCTTGGAAAGCTTTCTCGTAACCAGACAGGTGGCGCCACATACTTTCCCGGTTTTATAGAATAAATAAATGCCATTTTCTCAGGAGTGATTTGCCGTAATGGCCTGAATTGGTGCATACCCATAGATCTTGGAGTCCTCCATCTTGTACTGAAGACTGGTGGAACCACCTGCAATAAATTTCCTGTGGCGTCCATCCGTATATTTGCTTTGGGTGAAAATTGCTCATATCTCAGCAGTGGTTTTAGGTATTGGTCTAAAATTTGGCCTGTTTATCCACCTTGGGAAATTTTCACGTAAACCAGACAGGTGGCGCCACCTACCTTCCCTTTTTGTAGAATAAATTAAAGCCCTTTTCTGAGGAGTGATTTGCCTAATTGTCCTGAAACTGTGCAGATCTTGACTCCTCCATTTTGTACTCAAGACTGGTGGCGCTTTCTGCAATCATTTTCAAGATATTGGTCTGTAATATGGCATGTCAATCTCTCTTGGAGAGTTTTCTCATAAAGCAGACATTTTTAAGGACTCTTTTTTTAGCACTCTGGCAGTCATTTTGCTCATGTTCGACATATCTTAAATTCAGCTGAGCGTCATGGCCCATGGGCCACTAGTTGTCATATACGACCTATCATAAATGCTGAAGCCAAAGAGAGCTAGCCAAACTATTAGATAACCTATTTCATCCTCATGTATCTGCCTCTCGCAATTACTTTACGGCTCCGCCTAGGAAATGCACTTTCGTGAGTCGTGAAGTTATGAAAAGGATACCAAGTGTGCTGAGGGGACATTTTCTATATTTTGCTATACATCTAAGGAAATTCGACAAAATTTCGCGAAAGCTCCAAAGCGGCGCCATTTATCAGAAGCGTTTATTTCAAAGAGTAAACTCGACCAATGGTCAATGCTTCCCCGGAGTGTATCTGTTGACCTGTACAAGAACAAGGAAGAGGAAAGCGAGTATACAAATAAATAAAACGGACCTTTCACCAGGGCCTGCCACTGTGACACAGTAACTTAGCCCATAATAAATGTCATGGTCAATATATGGAAACAATTAAACAAAATTATAAAATCATTAACATATGATCTCCGCCCCTGCACACTGAACAATGAAATGAAGGGATAATGCATTAACTGCAGGAGCGCACTAGCTGTCAGTGTACACTCCAAATCTGATTATGATAAGATCTCTACTTAAAACCATTTCTTCTATAAATTAATCACACAGATAATGATAAGGGACTAATTTATTTATTGGGCTATCCATCACAGTTCTACGATTGTCATCTGTTAGCCTAGCTGATTGCGAATGTACAGATATGCCATACTGTTGAAATAAGAAATATCAGGATAATCATTCAAGAGGTAACACTGTTTGAATAACAGTAGAGCATCCGGGGGGGGGGGACTTTTCGCTCGGATGAACGATCTGACAGAAAAACGATTTTGCATGAGACTGCAACTCAAATCACCGTGAATAGGTCCAAGGTCCGGGCGTTATCAGATGCTGACTCACCCAAATTAATGAGGCTAGCCCATAATAACGTTTGACAATATAATGTACAATTTTCGACTGATTTAATATATTAATCATTAAAAACACATCAAAATAATTATTGGTGAAAAGCAAACAGAAGAGGAATAAATCCGTATCGTACCTACAACACGCGAGCGAACCATTGAAACTGTATTTACCTGCCATGACCTAGAAAGTGCTGCCATCTATCGGCGGAAAGATTAAACATGTACTGTATTTATTTTAATTCCTGGCAAGAGGACTCATAGAATGAAGAAGTAAACAAGTTTATATTTACACAATTTTATTTCAAATAAAAAAAAATAAATTATTAAAAATTAAATAATCATTCCTTTTCTTTATGTTTTTTACGGCTACATTATCTGCAGTTATTTTTTATTGTGGACGACAAGGGAACGTAGATCAAAGCTATCTTTTAAAGCCGTATCCTGATCAAACCTGAGCCGAGGACTACACGGCGGGCGGGGTGCAGATGTTCACATCTACGACGTGCGGTCTGATGCTCAGTTATAGTCTGGTATAACATTTGGTTTGTACAGGTTGTAATCCCCACGGCCTCGGCACTATGGTTAAAGCGAGCCAAGGAAACACGGACCGGCTCGGGTGCATTCATCAGTCGGCAATGCGGCATCTGGGTCAAGCTCAGAGCGTATTATTTACCATAAGGCTGAAAACCTCCCGTGTACGTACAATATGCGGCATTAACCAGGGACAACCTCGCATTCTATCATACCTAAAAAGCAGGTGAGTCAAACAAATATGGTTCGGTATTTTCTCTCAGCTTTTTCTGATTGTAACACAAACCTGTTATTTCTTACACTATTACAGTTACGGCAGTTGGGGGGGGGGGGGGGGGGTTGTAGGCGATTGGTACGTTATCATTATAGTCGGCTAAGGTATACACAGCGCATTACCATGCAAGCCATCGTACGTAAACCCACTTAAAGTCATTTAGCTATAGCTATGGATCTTTAATTGTCTATAATCAAATCGGTCGTCCAGCCCAACCGTCTGGTTGTCTTTTAGCTGAGGAGGGTGCTAAAACCTCAAAATAAGAGGCTGGATGAAAAACTTCTGAAAATAAGTTATTCACAGTTTTTAGCCCTCATCCCTTAGGCTGATGGGCTATTGTCGTCACCCAAGCTGTCCGTCCGTCCGGCGTCCGTTAACTTTTATCTTGTGAGCGGGATATCTCGATAAGGATTCACCGTCATAATTTTATTTCCTCGGTAAAGGTGTATATGGACAAAATCTCGGTCAAGTTCGAAGATGGGTGACCTTGACCTATTTTTCTTTATTTTAGAGCTGATTATAGAAAAACACTTAGACGCTTATTACTCAGGAACCATTGGGTGGATTTTCACAAAACTTACTATGATTATTGGGACCGATAGTCTGTACCTGCTACACAAGTTTGGTGGCGCTACCTACAATTTCTGATTTTAAATGAATTTTTATAGGATTTTTCAACTTTGGGCTTGTGAGCGAGATATCTCTATCACCGTAGGAATTTTATTTCTTAAGTGAACATGTATATTGATAACATCTCGGTCAAGTTCGAAGATGGGTGACCTTGACCTAATTTTCTACGTTTTAGAGCTGATTATAGAAAAACACGTAGATACTTATATCTAAGGAACGATTAGGAGGATTTTTACAAAACTTACTACGGTCATTTGGACTGAAAGTCTCTACCTGCTCAACAAGTTTGGTGGCGCCGGATTTTTCAAATTAGGCCTTGTGGGCAGGATATCTCTAAAAGGATTCACCACAGGAATTTTCATTCTTTGGTGATGATGTATATCGATAAAATCTTTGTCAAGTTCAAAAATTGGTGACCATGACCTAATTTTCGACATTTTAGAGCTGATTACAGACAAAGACTTAGAAGCTAATTTCTCAGGAACCATTGAATCTTACTATGATCATTGGGACTGTTGGTCTGCATGTACCTGCTGCACAAGTTTGGGGGCACCACCTAGTGTTTCTGATTTTTAATGATTTTTATC